>OMKZ01047469.1:0-14019 GCA_900302535.1 Neoniphon sammara | reverse complement strand
CATATTGGTTAAGGTTAAGGTTTGTTAAGATTAGAAAAAGGCTGTAGAGACACACAAAGAATGAATGGAAGTCAATGTAGTGTCCTCACAAGGATAGAAGTACAAGGATGTGTGTGTGAGAGAGAGAGAGAGAAAGAGAAAGAAAAAAGAGAGCGAGAGAGAGAGAAAGAGAGAAAGAAAGAAAAAAGAGAGAAAGAAAGAGAGAGAGGTGCACAGCCAAGTAAATGGACACAGGCAATAATAAGAACAAAGCACCGGCATGTCCTCCGTCGGTGACATCCGTCATCAGCCATAAACAACCAAACTGAGAGAAGTTGCCAACAAATCTCTGTATACACAGCTGAAACTGGACCGCTGAAAAGCATACAAAGTGATACTAAAAACATTAAGTTACTGCAGCAGAGACAAAACACTAACTGCATGACAGCAACCCGCGACCAGCCACACACTGCACTCTGATAACTCCAACCATGCAACTAAGCATTATGCGCGGCAGCAGCTTAAAATAACATATTCTTACCATATATCCCAGTCAAGAGTCCGGTCCATATAACAGTCCAAATTAAGTTCATGGTTTTTCGCCTCTGAGCATTGTCCAGACAAATTTGACCTTAAATCAGGCCCTCAGTCACCTGCCTGTGCGCATCCTCACATCCTGGAGCCTCTGACTTCACCTGTCCAGGTTAAAGACCAGAGGTGACCGGGCTTTGCCGTCAGATCCGCAGCTTTGGAATGGCCTGACTGAGGAACTCAGGCTATAAAGAATTTATAATCCCTATAAACTCTATTTATTTTCATGGCTTTTATTTTTATGGTTTCAATCACCATCACCTCAATTTCTTATTTATCTTTGCATTTTATTTGAGGCTTGATGGATTTGTCTTTTGTTGTTCTTGTGAAGAGTAAATAAATATATTTATTATAGCCCCTAAACCTGCTAGATTGATTCTTCTCTTTGGGCAAAACTGAGTCCTAGGCAACTGGACCTTGTATTTGTCTTGGGAAGACGTTTCGCCTCCTTATCCAAGGGGCTTCATCAGTTCATGCGCATCGGTCTTTCTTGTCCGCACTAGGTCCAGTTGCCTAGGACTCAATTTTGCCCAAAGAGAACGATGACCTGGATAAATGAGAATATCCACAGACATAGATTGATTCTTACACTACATCAACTTGCTATGTATTAATAACTAAGCTTTATGCATAGAATGATCAAAATCACAAACACATAATCAACATTGTTTAAATTTCTCTATAAATAAATAATAAAAAGTAAAGTTGTGAGTAAGATGTTTTGTAGTTCTCTTACTCTTGTGATCAGAAATTTATGTGAAGCTCAACTGAGGCTGTTTTCCACTCATTCCAGGCTTAGAATGACCACTCTCTGTTTAACCCCTGCACACTTCCGGCTTAAGCCCCGCCCATTCCGAGAACGGATAGGGACGCAGATAATTTAGTTGGTTGCACAGATACAGACAGACTTGTGTACTTGTTAATTCCTATTATGATGTAAATGTATTTTACTTAATACTTTTTAATACAGCATGAGTTCATAAAGTTTTATTTAAAAAATGTTTCTATAAATAGTTCTTACTCTTGTGATCAAAAACATTTATTTGAAGCTCAAGGCTCTGAGGCTGTTCTGTAATTAGTTTTCTAATTAATAATAAATATAGCAACTTCCAGTCAATCCACAGCCATTATTTAGAATTTACCCGCTTCCGTTTTAAGCCCACCCACTTCTGGTTTAAGCCCCGCCCACTCCGAGTACGGATACTGATACGGATAATTTAGTTGGTTGAACAGACACAGATACATATAATGTGTACTCGCTCATCCCTAGTTTTCATGAAAGCGCACTTTGCTTGCCGCTCTGCCAAGGCGGACTGGGCAGAAGTTTGCTTATCGCCCTCCTCTCATTGAAAATTAATGACAGGCTTGCGAATTTGCGTACCATGTATTCTGCCCTTAATTCAGCAGGACATATTTGGTACCTTTGGAAGCCTTGGGATCTCCAGGAGTGTTTGAACAAAGCTTGGCCACACAGCAATGGTAAGAGGTAGTATGGGGTTAATTATTATTCCTAACTCTTGTCAGCGGTTAGCTGATGTTTCTCACCTCTTAAAGAGTTGACTCTTGCGGAGATCTGAGGTTTTCTTTGCCTGCAACCAAGGTTTTCTTTGCCTCATCCCGTTTCGTGAAATAACTGAAACAGACATCATCCATGTGGCTCTCCCTGTAGGTGACAGAGGAGACGAGTCGCATCCTCCTGACCCTGGGCTACATGTGCTCTTGTCGAGGCATCATCAACGTCAAGGGCAAAGGAGAGCTCAAGACCTACTTTGTGCACACAGAGATGACCCGCTCACTGTCCCAAGGGAATGTAATGCCGTGAGATTGGTTCAACATAAGCTGGATTTGCACAGGCACAGATGATCTGATTTTTAACTCCACATGGTAAAGGTCTGATCTTCTCAAGGCTGATGAAACAGAAACAAAACAAGGCATGAGGCAATTAGACGTGCACCATAAGGGGCTAAAAATCTGATTTTACTGATGTATTACAAGATCCCTATGCCACAGCTGTAGTATACATTTTGTCACTTATATAACTGTAAGTGTAGCGTGTACAGCAAGTAGGCAGTACCTCCGGAGTATATTGTAATTTGACAGTTGGATCTGAAATTGTCATGGCGGCATAATTCAGACAATTCTGCTGTTGTACTGGGAAAGTTCACCGAGAGAAAACATTTGAAATCATCTAAATTTGCATTTTGATTCGACTCTTGGAGGCATGTTCAATTCACTGTGCCATAAAAGCCTCTTTTCTGGCCAGGAGCATCGAAAACACAACCCACATTCTGTACACGAGATCACATTTTGGATGTCAAATGAAAGGCAGTATAATAAGCAGCCAAAAACAGCAGCAGCATAATGTGTTGTACAAACAAAGTGACATCAAGGCCGCTTGAAGGCCAGCCAGTGGAGAAGAGTTAGAGTTAACTGTGATGGTAACAGTGAAATATTGATGTTTGGGATCATCAGTCAAGGTAACCTGAATATGCTATACTGGGTAGTTTGTTATTGACATTACTGATAAAGTCTACAGATCAGGCCCTAAAAATAAATGGGTTGCCATTTTACCATTCAGTGCCACCAATTAAACCACATTTTAGAGGAATACAAAATGGCCACAGATGGGAGTTGTGATATTAAAATGAAAGCAAAAGACAAAGGGTTTAATGGAATACTGCATGGCCGCTGCTGCAGGGATGAGCTGGCCCTGTTTGGAAAAAAAAAAAAAAAAAACCCCACACAGACACACACACAAATGATGACAAGGAGACAGACATAAGTGTACATACCTTCGTCCACCTTGTTCTTAGATGCACGAAATCTTGGATGTATTTACATATGGTCTAGGACTGTAGGACCATATACAGAAAAGTAAATAATAATTACATAAAAGAGAAAATCTATGAATATATGATGTTCAGGCAAGGACAGGTTTCCCAAAAACATCTTTGTACTTAAATCATCTTGTCTGCATTGACTGTATTTACCCAAAACAATATCTATATTTATCTCTCTCTGTTCTTCTCTGGGAGTGATACAGATATAGATACATCAAGGGCTGTCTAAACAGGGAAAGTCAGATGTTTACTACTGTTCAGACAACTCTGAGAGGATTAGATCTGAGCCACTTAAAAGCTTAATTGTGTAAAGTTGTTTCAAGTCAAACGGACAAACATGATTTTGGTCTGAGGATTTTACTTTGGGAAACCAAAGCAAGGCCTGTGTACAGGGTAGCTCTAGAGTATGTATGGTACGGTGGTTTTGTAAGAAAAGAAAATACTACCAAAAAAGTGTTTTGATGTTTTGATGATGCCATTGTTTTTTTTTTTTTTTGTATAAAAAAAAAAGAAAAACTTCATTAAAATTTATATGTATTTCAGCCGTGTGTGGAGTTCTCATTTGCCTGATGAGAATGCAATTGCATTTTAGGATTTAAAAACAAGTTGTCAATAAGGAAACACTGCATATTGAGCACTATGCACTACTCACATCAAAAAAATTAACCAGTTACTTTTAAAGGACGGGACAATCATGAAAATATCCCTGCACACTGGATTAGCATGGTATTTATCAACCACAGCTTTTGTCTTTGTGAACTACACAGATGGTTATTTTTACTGAAAGAGTTGAAATCAAACTGCAAATCGAATCAATCTCATGTGCCGTTATGTTTTTATTAGACTGTCAACATAACAACATGCTGCCACACATTATTTCCTAATTAGTGCCCCCTCTGTGGCTTTATTTAGGATAAAGAATGTCAGGCTAACAACATAAGCTATTTTCAACACGACAAATCTTTCTAATTAGGCTCTTTTGCATGAGCCATCTTGGGAAAGATACAACAGATACAAGAGTTATTTATAAGATTTTAATATAATCAAGCTGCTCTATCACGTATTTCTACAGTAGAAGTACATATGGTCTCTTGTCATACAGTAGATGTACAAAAATAGATTCTAACAAGGACATCTGACAACGATTTGTCTTCAGATTACTATGGCAATACTACCATTATTTCTAAAACAGGGTTTGCTGTAATTTTTTCTATCTGATCAACTCAGAGTTGTTCCGGCACTAAGTCCAATGAAAGACCACATCCATTTTGGGTCCAAACTGATATTTTAAGCAACTCTAGGCTGCATTTACATTCACCAAAGAACTCAGATTTTCTAACCATGTGTGTCTCAATCTGATCTCTTCATCAGTTTCTGAACAGAGAGAATCCCTTTTGGTATGAGAGCTTTATACCTCTGAAATTTGATGGATGCTTGATGTTGAGCAATTCACAAATAGATATTTTTTAGCCTCATTAAGGCAAAGTGCAGCCAAAGTTACATCAGTCACTGTAGCGCTACATTACTGTTTTTGGTTGCATATGGACAAACACTGCTGTTCTCATTCAAGAAAAGCTCAAGTAAATGTTTATGTGAAAACAAAATGTGGGTAAAAGATACTACAAAAATGGCTAAAACAGATTAGACTGGGCACACTCAAGATGACCATTAATAGGCCATTCATGAGCATTACCAAAAACACAAAGAAAAGCAATATCATTTATCTGATGTCAAACATTGCATGCAGTTTAAGAAAAATATTATGATCAGTGGTTTTTGTGCTCTTATCTGTGTGGGCAACGTGTTTCAGCCTGTGGTCAAAATATAGAAGAGTTTCAGGGCCTCAACTAAAACAAACAATAAAAAAGTAAGTTTGCTTTTATTCTGATCTAAAAATCATTTCTTTCACTGTAGTTTGTACGCCTCACTGATCACAAATAATTGCAACTAGAGCAAGCTGAGCACCAAGCTATAAAAAACCTTCAGCAGCCACACTACTGCTGTCCTGCAGTGCCACAACAAGTCACATGGCTACAGAGATCAACTTTGATCATTTTCATTTGGGCCAATGATTTATCTTAATTGTTTCCATTGTAGGGAACTGGAGATGTGCCACTGCTTTACAAATATAAATTGTGAGCTTGATTTATTTACTTTTACAAATCAAGCTTTACTTGACTACTGATTGAAAATATGTTCTACTGAGCCAAACATGAAATTGAAGCAGACTATTCATGTAGATTAATAAGGCACAAGCTGATATTAAACATTCACTCTGGTCATTTCAGCAAGCCTGTCTTGAACACATTTATAGTGTCCATGTATGTTGTGTTGACAGTCCTGTCAAACTATGAGACATGATCAGGAGATCAGATTTTATCACCTGCCCAGCACTGTAAATGCTCACAACAAACATCATACTTAGTTAGAGGTAAACTCTAACTAAACTCTAGCTAAACTGAGGAAACAAATCATGAGCGGGCAGAGTGCTAGCAGGTCTCTCTTTCCAGACATCGCTCTCTCTTTCTCCCAGTCAGGTACACATGCACCTAATGTGGCAGATATAGGCATCATGAAACAAAAAGTCTTTTGCTCCCGTCCATTAATTCTTTAGTGCTACCAACATAAAGAATTAATGGACAGGAGCAAATACAGTGTGCTGGCCTTATTGTGTTTCAAGGCATCTTGTCTACAGTCTAGCAACTGTGCAGAATTGGATGTGTGTCGCATGTCGTCTACTTGAAGATACAGATGCAGCCATCATAGAAATCCTAACTTTCATCACACACAACACAAAACAATCACTGCACTATCAGTCTATTTAAAGAGTAATTGGCTTGATGATAATATGGTGGGCCAGTAGGTTAAAATCATGTTTTGAATTGCACTAATTCCTATGTTGTTGTTCTTCACACCGATTGAGAAATAACAGGTTGCGAGGACTGCATCAACACAAGATAATAATAGTGCTAGATTATACTCGAAGATGTATTATACGGAATAGATGAATGTAGGGAAACTCGAAAGGCTGCCACTGTAAAAGAGGAATGTGAAATGGAAAACAGGACAAAGTCGTCCTTCAGTATTTCACTCACTAAAAATCTGTTTATACAAAAGCTCCACACACAGGTCCACTCCCTTTCAATTCAATCAAAATAAAATGTTTGGAAAAAAACCCCTGCAAATCCTGTTCTGAAAGACTTAGACTGAATATTGCAGTCTAAAATAACAAGCAGTTTTCATCCTTATACACACTGTCCTGTCTGAAATTTTGAACGAGCAGATAGAGTGGTGTTCTCAGACACAGTCGAGTGGCTAAATCCTTCTGGAACCACTTGTCTATCCACTGGCTCGCCTTTTCTTTTTCACTTTCCCACATTGTGACAGCAAAAAAAAAAAAAAAAAAAAAACCCTGAAATACTTAAAGTTCCCCAACTTCCTTTAAAACAAAATAGATACAACTTTTATAATGCCCACACTGGTTTTGAGTGACTGTCAGGCTTTTAAAAACTGTGTGTGATTACTTGACATCACATAGGAGCGCCACACCACGTAGGATCCAGTACTCTGGTGGAAGCGAAGTCTTCAGGTCTACCGCTGCAATGTAATTCATGTCCATCCTGACTGGCTTCTTGTAGATGGGGCAGGAGTACAGGCGGGGGTCCTTTACAACTGCAACACAGAAAAGCAATCGTGTCAATATGTAGGCAAAAATCATTACATGGAAATCCAAAATGATCAACAGGTAGCCTACTGTTAGTACCAAAGACACTGGGTGTGTCTGAACTGGGATGAGAAGGCAGAGGGATATAATATAGAAGCAGAACCAACAGCTAGTGACATGATCTCCTAATTAATGTGCTATTTAAGTATCTTCTGCTGGCAGTAACACTTTTAAGAGACAGTTTATAATGCTGCTTTACAGATTAAAAAACAGCAAACAAATGAAATAAAGGAGAATAAAATGGAACAAGAATTTAAAAGGAAAAATAATACAGAGCATCAAATTAATAAAAGATTACAAAAATGGCAATAAAAAAAAAACAAAGAAGAAGCTGTTCTTAATTTTAAGTCTTAATGGCAATGGCCTGATCCCTCTCATTTGTCAGCCTCGACATTCAACCAGTGAGGATGGCCTGGTCCAAGCATCTCAGGCTACAAACTGATAGTCAGTTAAAAGATTACAGGTTAAAGTATGGCCAGAACGATGCGTGCTAACACAGGTGTAATGCGTTCTCTTCTCTCCAAGCTGCAGCGTTGTGAATAAGTTATAACAGTTTGACTGATTTCTGCCTGAACTGGTACAGGGCAAATTTGGTCAAAAAGGTAAAGTGATGAAAAACTGAGGCCATACGCTCACATTTCTTGCAGGCTGTATACTGTCCAGTCCTAAAGGAGCCAGTGCTGCCAGAACACATTCTGTATTCAGTCTTGAGTCAAATACCACCACTTCTGTTTTATCACTGTGCAACAGAAAATTTGAAACAAACCACTGAGTTGATAAGATCACTTTAGCCTAAATCAAGGAAACCTTTGGGATCTCCAACCCTGTTCAACAAACTTGTTTTCATGGTTTCAAAATAGTCAAAAGTCATGCACATAATTCAAACTAGACATGCTGCTGGTGAACGACAAGGTCATGGCTTCACCAAAAATAATGGGGTTCCTCCTCTAGAGGACCTGCACAGTAACTTTGAAAGCATTCAAATAAACGTTATCAGTGACAGTGGTTGCGGTGAATCCGTAATATCCCCTGCACTTTTGTTTCAGGGATATAATTAGAAGAGCATCAGTTAGTTCCCACTGTCCTCTGGAGCAGAAGGAGTGATGTGGCCCTACACCAAGTCATAGTTAAGCACTGCCTCAGTGCTCGTTGGTCTGCCTGTTAATTCAGTGACACAGTCCCACCATGCTCAAGTGCTACTTGAGTGTTACTCTACTTAGCACTGCACCATAGCCTCTTGGGTAGCATAATAATGGCCCTGGCTGGAAATTGTGTGATTATGAGGCTTCTGAGTGTCTGGCACTCTGATGCCACTCGTAATGTTCTTACTGAGCGGACGGGAAGCGAGGACTGCAGAGAGCGGAGGGAAAAACAGTTGAGAGAAAGTCCTTGATGGCCCAAAAAGCAGCAGTCCTCTTCAGGGGAAAACTAACAATCCTTGTCAAGTCAGTCCTCAGAGTGAATATACACACTAATCCCTCAAAAGAAGTTCCAGTTAACTAGGAGATGGATTTTCAAGACTCGACACAATCATGCACACACAGCCAGGCAGAAACACACACATAGCCACGCACGCATACAGTATGGCACACATACTTCTGCAACCACACGTTAACAGGCACACACACACAAACACTCATTTATCCCTTCACTGCTGCTCATTTGCAGCAACACACACACACACACAGACACAGCAGGCAGTCTTCTTGTGTGAAAAGCTGGGGGGACACGGTGTAAACAAACCACATTATGCGTATCATTGGATCATTAATTCATTCCCAGGCAGACTTTGTTGCAGGGGTCCATGGAGGCTTGTCTCTTACCGCCTGCCTGGATCTGGTCTGGTCTTATCCAGAACACTGTGCCACATACTGCTGGTAATCTATTCCCAGACAAAATAAATAACGCTTAGTCTGCTTGACATTTAAATGTTACATCCATCCATTCTGAATGCCTGCGTAGGATGCAAACCTTAAGAGAGAGAGGCAGAGAGCTCAAGTGTGAAGAGACTTAGGTTCAAACAGTTTTTATAAGGCTAATAACCTCATAACCTTCACTCTTCAAAGACATTATCAAATTTTGGACGTGCAAGTAGTTAATTATTTGCATGAAAATTTGCAAATGGAAATTTTTCACAAAACTTTTCTCCCTCAGATCTTCTGAAAATATTAACCTCCACCAAAGAGGTGAAACCTCCAGCAGGGGGTTATATGATATTTCCGTCCGTCTGTCAGCAGGATAACTCAAAAAGTACTGGATGGATTTGCACAAAACTTGGTGGAACGGGTGGTTATGGGTCATGGTGACACTAAACAACTTTCCAAGCTGATTGGCCAAAAGGGGCATGTCCTATGGCAACATCATTGTCAAAAGGGGACGAGACAGAGTCCTGCAAAAACAGGACTAGTTTCTTTCTTTTTTTCTGGATTTTATTTTTTAAGAGATAGGCTGGAAAGACAGGGGGAGAGAGGGGTAAAACAATGTTTTCCAAAAATGTGTTTAAAAGGTTTTCTACAGTGAACTTGAATGCAAATCTGCAAGGAATTATTCTTTTAATAGTTTAGTTCATTTCTGTTTATCCTTTGCTAATTTCTTGTCTAATATGAAAACAAACAGTTAACTCTGAACAATTGAAAAAAATTCAGATGAAAATACCACACACACACACACACACACACGCACACACACACCATGCTTCCTCCCTCCTTCCAAACACACCCTGCAGCTCCTCACCATTATTCTCGGCGAACATCCTGACCACAGGCATCATCTCGAAGAGGACCTTGGGTTTTGAGTCAATGAGTTTGCAGTTGCGACGGTCCCAGCCGGCTCCCTCCAGGTACAGCCCGTAGACGTACACTCCCTCTGTGGGGGGCTGGGTGACATCATCCTTCATCCACCTTGTCACCTCATTGCACAGCACCATACGGTCGAGGGCCCAGCCCTTGTTGGCCCGAGTGATCTCCTGTGAGGACAGGGACAAATACAAAGGTTAATGGTCCCATTGATTTATAAATATGCAAACAATGATGATACAATGACAAAATGCATATGTAAGGGCAAGGAAAACAGTTTTATACAATATGGGATCTTTAAGGCTATGACATAGTCAACACGTGGCAGTACACATGGACAAGACTGATTTTGTAAGAGATCGCATTTGATTTTCCACAAAAACAATCTATTTTGTTAGCAGGGCTGGAAAAAAAGGTAAAAAGACAAAACATACTGTGTGAGGCAGATATGTGCACACCAAAAACAGAGTAATGAGCCAAAAATAATAATAAAATCAAATCAAATATGACTAATGTATCCAGTCATTTTTCCTGAATTTTGAGTGAAAAAATATTGTTGGTACCAATCGCTCATAGGTTCTGATAGCTACAGAACCGGTGTTTGGTTCCCTTTCAGTAAGCTCAGATGGTGTAATTTATACTTCACTGGATGGGAGCAGACCCTTTCTGAAGCTGCCAGGCTTTTGCTAGTTTAAGAAAAGCTGCCATACTGTGTGTTTCAGAACTTCTGTCCCAGTTGAGAAACCCAAAAACATAGTTAAGCCAAGGGGTACAAGCTTGGCAAGTTGTGTGGGAGCATGTTGACTCAGAAAGATAAGGTCTAAGAGAGGGAAGAGAGCAGTCAGTCTTACTACTGAACTATTCTCTAGCTGATTAATAGACATCATTACCATCACTTAACTTTTGTCATATTGTTTCCATGACCCTGTAAAATACCCTTATGATTTGAAATCAAGCCTCTATTCCTGTTGGTTTCACATGTCTAAAAAACAATGACCATGTACTGGTGGAAATCCCAGATCTGGATCACCACCAAAATCAAATCAAAGAAAAATATGTGCAATTAAAACACTGTGGAATTAAAGGCCTGCACAAGGAACTATGCTGAAACACACATGGAGTCAATGTACATATCTATCCATATGTCTATCTATATGCAACTGTATGTGATACTTCATTATTACATTGCCTATGGCTATTCATTCCCTTTGTAGTGTTCCATTGCCCCTTCATAAATATACATTAGAATAAATTAGAAAACAAAGAGAAATGTGTGTGTGCTTGGTAGTGTGCCTGTGTGTGCGCATACATACTTCTGTCTATATATATGCATATGAGTATGGTTGTGCTCTTGTGTGTGCGTGAGTGAATATGGCTGTGTGCCTGCTCCGCTCTTTCCCAGCCATCTGGCGTCCTCCCCAACGGAAGGTAGGTAGGTAGCTAGATGTTGTGTGTACCTGTCTCATGGCTGTCAGGAAGCCCTGCGGGTTGAAGAAGCCTGTCATCCAGAAGCAGTTGGGCCGCCCTTCAAAGATCCAGGCCTGAAACTGCCGGTTCCGCTCAAGCAACTCGGTGAACCAGAACCCCAGGGTGCTGGAGGCCCACGACGCCTGCAAAAACACAGAAAAAAAAAACAATAAAGCAAAGTAACATCACATGAATAAAAAATAATGATAAAGACTGAGAACTGTTATCAAAATGGATCAGAGGAGAAGATGCCAGGATAATCTGAAAAACAATGGACTGTAGATGACTGAGGAAACAAGGCTGAATAGAAAAGAGTATACAACAGAATAGAATACAACAGAATGGTGGATCAGAACCAGCCTGTGCAGAGCAGAAAATTTCAGGCACAAAACTCTGTCTCTGAGCCAGGTTTTCTCCTGTCTGAGCCAGTCCCATTCAAGTACAAATTATTCTAATAATGTAATATTTGTGGGAGCGTGGCTTCAATGCCAAGAGAATGATTAAAATCCGAGATACGGGAAAAGTCGTGCTGACTCATATTTTGCTGTTGTTGGGGTTTTTGTTATTTTGATTTTTTTCTTGTCTAACCTGGTTGGAAGAAAAGTCATCTTCATTCATCATGGAAATAGGTTTGTGCACTGTGGATAACATTCTATGAAATAAAGCACACATAAAGGAAAACAAAAGGTACAAAGCCTCTGAACAGGCTAAACAGGGCATTAGAGCTTGATTGATGATGATGACGACCTTTTTAGGTACAATGTACTTGATCTCATCAGAAACCATGAAATTTCTCCCCTGATTTAGTGTTGTAGACACAATATGACTAAAGCCCGGGGAAGCTAAATCACATTATAAAAACTGCACGGGAACAGAGATCTTTGAGATGTTCATTTGTTCCCCAGATTCCCCGAAATGGCACATGCATTCTTCATCGAAACCAGCGGGAATGAAAAGCTGCTGGGGAGTTATCTGTGCCCTGCGGTTTCCACAAACAATTCAAGGAAATCGAAGGACAAATGTAGAAATTTGTTTTTGTCTTCAGTTTGACATGTCGGATGATCAAAAATATTCCACTGACACTCTCCTGATGAAAAAGAACTACAGAAAACGAATATATTCTAGAAAGATACCTCACAAATAAATATGACCCTATGTGATTATTATAGGATTAAAACAGGAATATTACCATAGAATTACCAAAGAGACACAATAATCCCCAGAAGAATAATTCAGTGATTAATGAATATTACAAGGGTCCATGTATAAAAATAACCCTTTAAGGACACAGCTTGAGTTCTGAACCAACCTTCTTCCAGCGTGCAGGGATGCGTGCATCGTACATGCAGTCCAGGGCGTCCCGCAGGTTCTCGCTCATAATGATTGTCCCGTCGATGGCCAACTTGAGGTCTGTCAGGGTGTTTCGAACGAGAACGATGACGCGCTGCATCCGGTCGATCTCCTGACGCAGGAAGATGTTCATGGGCTGGAAAGGTCCCATCCTCTGGAGACGCTCTCTGACCTGGTTGCATAGTAGAAAGCAGGTTACATGAAACTTGTATGATCCCCATGAGGAAATTGGAGTTAGAATTTCATAAGCACAATCAGACTTACAAGATGCAGACAAAGAAACTTTTATGAGCTGGGATGTACCTGACAATCAGTCAAGTTTAGTGAAGACATGCAAACATACACAGTTTTGGAAGTGCTGAGATTACTTTATTTCCTCCTTTGCAGGTATAAATTGACTATTATTATTGAGCAAAATAGAAGAGATCGGCTCTGTTTATCTTTAATGTTCCTGTGAAGATGCATCCCATGGTTCATTAATTTCTGATTCCAAATACTATTCATTTGCTACATTTACTTTATTATAATGGCCATTGCACTGTGGGAGAGTAGTATAACAGTCAGCATGGGCTAACAACACCCTATGGATTTTGTGTTCTTTTTTTCCATATTAATATTCCTGTTTTTAAACAGAATGCAAAGGCTTTAGCTCTTCTACATTGGCCAGTATCAACCCGAAGAGTTGTAGTTCATAACATCACATCCAACAATTACTCTATATGGATATAACATATATAAGTAAAAATTACTCAGTTCAAATTGGAGGGAAGAGGGTGTGGTGTGCAATGGGTGTGTGACAGATGGGTTTTATGTCTAGCTTCAGAAAAAAGAAAAAAAATGCAACTGAAAATAACAGATTTCAAAACTTTCTCACTCTATTTCTGTATTTTTGTATCACTGTATCACTGTCTCAAGTGGACACACACACACACAAAACTTAACACCCACTTTCTCTTCCTGTACCACTCCACTGGCTTTACACATTGACTGCAAACATGTTAAGTTCCCTGCTTAACACCTGTTGATGGTGCATGCCCCCCCCCTCCTCACACACACACACACACACACACACACTGGTTTCTGTCACTTTCGGGGACATTACATTGACTTACATTCATTTCCTAGAGACATATCCTAACCCTAACCTTAACCTAACCCTAAAGTTACCTTACCTTTAAATGAAGCGTTCACCCTAAAATTAATTCATTTACATTGTGGGGACCTGGTTTTTGTCCCCATAAGGGAGGTGAGTCCCCACAAGATGACTGTGTAA
>OMKZ01047465.1:0-14706 GCA_900302535.1 Neoniphon sammara | reverse complement strand
TACATCTGTCATAGTTCCTACCATCTAACTTCATTTAATTTCCCCTAAAATGACCATCTTTTTTTTTTTTTTTTACTTCCAAGATGTGTATTTCATGTGTTTTTCGAACAATACGCTGTGTAAATGAGACAGCTTCAGAGTTGCTGTAAGGTTTTTTTATTCACTTTGACGAAGCTAGGCTAATGACTCCCATAGACTTCAAGTGTTTATGCTAAGCTAACATGAAATGCTACCCATAGGAACTGAACCAGTGGACGTACAGAGGTGAAAATGGTATCGAACATCTTGTCTCAGTCTGGGTAAGTCGGAGAAAGGGTATGTTGTCCAAAATGTTGGAGTGTTCCTTTAAAGGTTTTGTACTGGACAGCACTAACAGCACTGCAGACTGGAGGAACATAAAACTCTAAGTGACAACATTTTGAACCCAATCAGTCATCAGGATGGTAAACAGGTTGAAAATAGCTGCCATCATTTAACTCACGAGAGGAAAATACATGGAATATTACATGAGGGCTTCATGAGGCTTTGATCAGACAGGACACACGTCTGCAGTGTGAGGCGTTCACATGCCTCCGTGTTTCCAGCTCTTCACTTTTATCTGCCTGGTGCTCCTCTCTTCATGTGAGAAACCACATGCTGCACTCTGAGCTGGAAATGATCCTACTTAGTGTTCAGGAAAACTCTCTGTCAGTCTTTTCTCTGCTGTCCCATCGGCTGAAGACGGAGGTCTTGATTCTGCTGGTATGTCTGTTTTAAACAGAGAAAATAGAGGAAAAGTTTCTGCTTCTGTTTAGTTTTCACAAACAAGAGAATATCATGATAAAATAAACAGCATCGCAGACGAATTAGCACCGCCACTGTAACTCTTTTTTTCTTTTCATCTTTAGTTAGTTAACAACATTAGCTCGTGTCATGAGCTCCACTGGGTAAGTGATTGGCAGGAGCTGACTCTGGTTGCCTAGCAACAGCAGAAGGATGCTTCCTGGATTCTTGAAGTCAAGGGAAAGTGCTGCAGCTAGCTTTTTTTAAGCCTATGAAGTGTCATGTGTGATCGAGCCTTAACACTTTGTACAGTGATGGAGGATTTAACACTGGCACACACACACACACACACACACACACACACACACACACACACACAGAGTTACAATGTTAGTGTTTTCTGATCTTTATGTTAATGACTCCAGTTAAATAATGACATAAAATCACTTCACACTTCACCATCTGAACTCAACGAAAAGAACTGAACCAGAGAGAGATTAATTTTTTAGGTTTCTGAGTAAATTTGATTAAATAACTGGTTCATCATATAACATGTAGATTTTTAATTAAATTCTCCATCAACTGACAAACAAACCTTCAACAAGTTACAAAGAACAAGTTGAAGTGTGAGAAGTGATAAAAGAATAATTACTGTAGCGTGTTGAAAGAAAAAAAGAAAATTTGACCTCAGAACATAACCTTAACCACTGTTTGACTGAGATGATATGAATATAAACTTTATTTATGCAGCATGTTTTAAAACCACAGTTACAAAGTGCAACATGAAAAAAAGTGAAAAGTAAAACTCAAAAGCAGCAACATAAAGACACAAACAAATGTGAAAACAAATAAAATACAAAATAAATGAACTGAAGTATTCACAAGATGGAATGACCTCTGTGATGCAACCTTTGATTTTAATATTTATGGACATGAATGGGAGTGAATTGAATCAATCAGCCTTGACTTCTAAACCACCAAACACATTCTGCTCACACTTCTGTGACTGATCTTTGTGATGGAGGAGAAGTCTAAATTGGACCAATTTGCTTCTTTAACAGTTAGCGAACCTTTCACATGACACTTGAAAATAACCTTAAAGTACAACACATCCTCACACCTAAACGACAGAATAGGCCGTTTGCCAGTCCCTCCCAAAACGACATGTATGAGCGTTTTCAGACGTACCGGTCTAGCGCCTCTACAGGACGGATGGGGAACAGCCACGAGCAAGCAACGACAGACTGAGCTGTTTCTACGAGACGTAACACGCACGCACACAGACAACTCTCAAAACGGTAATCATTTGGTTGCATTTAAGCACCGAAACTACTTTGTTAAGTTTAGTAAAGGGTGAGGGTTTGGGTCAGGGTTAGGTCACAATAACAAATGTGCAGAAATGAAATGACGCCGCCGAAAATGAAACACTGAAACCTGGAAATAGGGCGGGGCGCTGCTTTCTGAAACGCTCCTGTGGGTCGTTTCACAGGGCTGGAACAAACGACCTGTGGGATCTTTCTCTGTGCGACGACGCTCTGTAAAGTACCTCCGCAGTGTAACCAGATTCAGTTCAACTCTTTAATGTTGTGTAATGACTGAGCTGCACTTAAGTAGCTGCATTTGAAAACAAAAACAAAAACAACAAAAACAAAAACATTGTCATTCAGCAGATGTGGTTTTCAGAGCGGCGAGCGTTTGCCTTGATGGTCGACTAAATGCTCTGCCGTCCTGCAGAACGACACGGGGCCGCTGAAGACGACTGAACGCCACATCGTCCTCTGTTTTCATTCTCTAATTGAATTTCGAAACGGGCGCCCAAAGCCCCATAAAGAACGCTAATCCCAGCTTTTTAATTCAATTTGAAATAAATTATTTTCCTCTTTCACTGCTAAATATCTGTCAAACTTAATCCTGTTAGAAGCAGGGACTGTTGCAGCGGGAATTTTGTTTAACCTTCATTCATCCAGGGAAGGGATTGGCTGAAAATGCATGTTCATTTTACTTCATTTTATTTTACTTTCCTAAATTATAGGGTTTATGTAACCTGGTTGTCCTGTTGAAGTGAGACGCCTCTTTTTCAAGGCAGACATGGATGCAGGTGCAAAACTGCATCAAAAAGAGAAATTGCTGACTTTAAGAAGTACCCTAAAAGCTACTGAACAGTCTACAGATACACTCAGTTTATAGAAGTCACACTGGATGAGAGCATCAGCTGAAAGCCTGTCCAAAGTCAATTAAAATAAATAAAGTCTGTGTGTGCTGTCTGAACACCCTCATCCACAACTCTCCTCCTTTCACACCAAACTTTTCACTGTTTGGGAAAACACACAAACACGAGCCGCTGTGCGCTCGCAGGAGTCGAAGTGGCATGACGCTAATGAATGCTGGTCCGGGCCCAACTTCCATTAACATGGGAGGGTGTGTGTGATCCAGAGCCAGACTGATGAGATTTTAATGAGCCTCATCATACTTTTGTTGTTGTTTTTACATTTGAACAAAATCTCACGGCACAGACGGCGCCGTGTCCAGATCAGCATGTCAGTGAGAAAGAAATCCAAAGGATTCGGGTGCTTTTTGTTGTTAAAGGACCATTCTGGTGATTTTACAGTACAGTAAACAGTCATATTTTAGAACTTCAATATAATTTTTCCTCCCTTTTTTTTGGGCCGTTGGAATCCATTCATTCCAGTAAATATGAGAATCAACTTTCAGAGATTCAAACTTTCTCCACAGCAGGATTCCATCACTGTGATACAGAGGTTTTCTTCAAAGAAGCTGCAATGTTGCATTGTGGTCTAACCAGAATGTAGCCCCAAGTCAGGAGAAACTTTCATATGCTGCAAGCTAGGGCAAATTATGAAGTTTACCACTGCATTTATATCAAAAACTGTAAAACTCATTAATCTCTACTAGTCCTACAAGAGCATCTTTAAACATCAGGATGCTAAATGATGAATCTCCATGTAAATATACAGAAAGATTCATGGTGTCTGGAGTATTTCTGCCAAATTACAGATTATTTTGCATAAAATTTGACTTTTTTTAAATCAATTTGATTTCCACACTAATATGCAGTTGGGCTGTTGACCTACAAAGCTGTCTGCAGCCAGTTCAGTGGTCCACCCAGGTGGCACATTCTGTTAGGAACCTGCCTATAGCACTGAATTTTGTTCATTATGCTATTCATTATGCTGAATTTCATTATGCTGAAACTGATAAATGTGCTGGATTGCAAAGAACCCAATTCCAAAGTCATTTTGAATTAAATTTTCATCAGAAACTTTTACAATTTTAGTGATATATACAAATGTCATTCCTCTTTTTGTCATCTTCTCATTTTCAGGGGCCAGGCAGCGGACCTGCCTGTCCCTCTTGTTTTGCTCTGTATTCTTCTTACTAAAACTGCCTTCCCATGCACAAAAATAAACCAAACTTTGCAAAGCTATCCAGTGAAGTCCAAAATGAAGTATGGGACGAAATTTCGCCAAGATGGCGCTACAGCAAGCATGTTAAGTTCAAAACTTTGAAAAATCATTAAAAATCAACTGTACATATCATGGCTTTAACACTTGCACCAAAATGTAGCCCCAAGTCAAGAAAAACTTTCATATCTACAACCTGGGGAAAATTATTGTTATGAAGTCCACCACTGCGTTTTTGTAAATTAAATACTACCAGTCCTACAAATTTTCACCAAATTATGTGAAAATGGCAGCACATTATCTTCAGACCGTCCCCAACAGAAAAATCAGAGTGCATCCACAGTGCATAAAAATATCTAAAAATATTAGTAAATGCTACTGTCCACGTTTTTTGTTGTTGTTGCAGCTGTTGATACCTCCTCGTGTGGCTTCTGGTCACTCAGGGAAAAAAATTCATCACCTGTTGTCTCTGTGGCTGTTGCTGTTTCCTCTCATATTGTTGTAATTCTCCCAAGACCTAAATTTGATTTCCACACTAATATGAGCTTGGGTTGTTGACCTACAAATCTGTCTTTTAGATGAGAAATAGGCCATGTTGTTGCTAAATGGTGCATCATTTTAAATCTGCATGTTGGATTTCATTCTTCACAATGTTGAGTGTTTGGGACCGGCGTGGGCCGCCTGCAATTTGCATGAACTTAAATCCAGTTAACTTTATGCATATGTTGGGATGGTGACATGGTGCACTGCCTCTGGAAACTGAAATGAAGAGGTTGCTGCTTGAAGTGTAATAGGCCCTGTTGGCCTGGTGGTGGCGCTGTGGTGAGCTGATCAGGTTTACATTCAAAATGCCCGACCCCAGCGTCAAAATCCATCATTCCTCCAAGTTTTATCCAAAAACAGGCAGCAGAGGAAATGCTGAAACAAGGCAGAATAAGGCAGATCAGCCCACTATAGGATCAAGAAAATGACACTTGATTCAAGAAAATTCTGGAAACAAGTTGATTAGCATTGGAAACAAGTGGGATTATCTCATCCCACTGGCAGATTTTTGACCTTGTTGGAAGAAAAACAAGATTTGAACTCTGAAGAGGAGACTGAAGGACTTGGTTACATGCAGATTTGTTGTAGTGCAATTCTGAAATGCTGCTCACATCAAATTTTTTTTGAATGACTATTCATATGTATTTCAGGATGTAACCCATATCTCATGGCAATATGAACTGACAGCCATGACAAAAAGAATAACAATAATCTCTTTTTGCAGCCATGCCTCTCCTGCTTGTTTCAGCACTTCTTGTTTGAAACGCAGCGTGCGCCGTAACCATGACATCAGGATTATTTATTGTTGCGGCAATGCAAACACATTCCGATGTGGGTTGCATGCCTCAGGAGCTGGTTTTGCAGCACATTTCCATGCAGTCCGGCTCAGAATCGACAAAATGCGGCTCTGTTTAGGTGTTTTTGTTTTATTTGCGAGGGGAAAACAGCAGCCGGGACAGTTTGAGCAGCAGTGTGAACAGAGCTGCAGGTCAGACTCGGGAAGCACAACTGTGTCTTTCATTTGACCGATTATCTCCAGAAAATCTAGCACAACATCTGGGACAAATCTTATAACACAAATCATCCCTGCTGTGCAGCGGCTGCCAAATGAAGTGGTTCTGCTGTTTGATGTGTTTTACATCCCCGCCATGCTGCCTCAGTGCACACACACACTGAAACACTCTGAAACGCTTTAAAACACGGCATCTGTAATGTTGGTGATGCCTGACATATTCTAACTACAAGAAGGCAGAAGAGCCACAGGCATTTATTGAAAAGAGGTTAGAAACCCCAGAGGTGCATTTTTAAAAGAAAATACAAACCCCATAGGTGTGCATTAAGAAGTGTACGTTTAACAGGCTGGAAATCCCACTGGAGTGTATTTATAAGAAGTTGCAGGAAGCATCTGTTTAATTTTGGAGGAGTGTGTTGTTGTTCACCACGTTTTCCTCGTGAAAACCAACTTTTTTGTTTCCGCAGCTCGTCAGAAAAACAATCTGGAAACGTGGAAGTCCCTGGAGGCGAGCTTGGAGAGATACCTTTCACCAGAAACCTGCCTGTCAGCCCAACCGCTTTGATGCTGGTTTCGTGTTTTGTTTGAATTCCCTCAATGGCTGATTATTGTCAGAAAATCTAGCACAAAATCTAGGCCAGATCTGCCCGTGTAAAACAAATCACTACAGGCGTTTTCCCCGCTGCACGCCGCTCGCCAAATGGAGAGCTGCTGCACTTTTAATGTGAGACTGTTGGACCAAAGATTAATGGTGTTCAGTTGCCCAGTCCCACCTCCAGTGCTCCCATTGTGCTGAGTGGCTGCACCCGTCCTCTCTCTCTCTCTCACTCACACACACACACACACACACACACTGCATGACAACACTGCAGCAGTGCACACACACTTTAAAACACTTCACTGTGCACTAAATCTGTATTATCTTTTAAAGCTCCTCTCAAAACCACTTTTATAGAATTGCTTTATAATGTCGTGACCTAATTTGATTGTTTTTGATGTCCTTTCTTTGATTCCTGCCTGTTTTTTATTGGTTTTACTGTTGATTTTTATTTTTGAAACTCAGCATTTTGAAGTTTGAAGTGAAGCCACAGTGTGCACCAACAGTAAACCACACTTACAGTGCTGGTGATGCCTCAGATATTAAGATATTAAGATTGTAACTAGTGTATGCTACCCATGCTAACTGGATAGCATACACTAGTAAACTCAGTACTAAATGAGCCTGTCTGTTGGTCTTATGTTCTATCAATGTCATATTTTTCAAACTAAGAGTACCTCCATGTTCCCTCAACATAAAAAGAATAAAGTCCATATCTCTGGGTCAGCAAAAATGCATCATCTGATTAACTGAAAAGTTAATCACTGGCCCGTGACCAACCTCCCTCCCAAATTTTGTGTAAATCCGTCCCGTACTTTTTGAGCTACGCTGCATTCAGGTGAACCCCGTCAACTCATCAAGTCAGTCAAAAATGTCATGTGACCAAGTGGTATTTCACAGGTGTTTGAGTTCAGGTGATTGAATGTCTGTTGTGATGTCCAATGTGAATGTGAACTGTGAGCACCAGGAGGAAATTTTTTAGATCTCTGTTGCTCACTGATAGAACCTCTCACTGTTAAAAAAAACAAAACCAAAAAAGACATGTTATATGGATTTTATTGACCTTCATCCTGGTTTTCAAATTGTCCACATGATACATCACAACTGGGAAACTCCTGTATCATGGGAGTTTACAAGTTTGTCGGCCATTTGAGTGCAAATTTCCATTGGTAAACTTAGAAATTTTCGAGGTCTGCCTGAGTGCAGCATCATCCTGCTGACAGAGGGACGCACAGAGGCAAAAACATCTGTGTTCTCAAAGTGAACTTGAATCACCATGTGCACACTGTACTGCTTCTTCATTAAAAAAAATCCTTAAAATTAAGAAGCTATGGGGCTGTTGTCAGTGTGGAAAAATTTACATTAAGGGTGAACCTGGTGAACACTTTAGCAAGGTGAGGAAAGGTGAGGATTCAGCAGTAGAGGAGCTTTAAACAGAAAATATCTAAAGCTAAATAGTAGGTAAGTAATCTTAAATGAAAAATAGCTTTAACCAGCTGGGACACTTTCCCTGTTCACACAGGAAGTGAAGGTGGTGGATGATGTACAGCTAAAAATCACCCAGCAGCAGATGAATACATATTTCAAGGCTACAGTTTAACACACACACACACACACACACACACACACACCACAAGACATTCAGTTTAATGAATGTGTGTAAAAAAGGATTTTTACTGAAAATAAACACAGCTTTTATAATGTTTTATTGTCCCAATACCACATCAGAGTCAAACAGCAGCTTTTTATTTATATCCTGCTGTGATGACTGAAGACACACACACACACACACACACACACACACACACACACTGAATAAGCCTCTGTGATTGACTCTGTCCTCAAGGATAATGTGTCCTTAATCTCAGGGCTTTGGACTGGCACCGACTTGGCAGGGACACATGGACCATGGACCTTATGTGTGTGTGTGTGTGTGTGTGTGTGTGTGTGTCCATGTGCCAGTCTGTGACAGTGTTTGTGCATGTGTATGAGTGTGTGTTTGTTTGTAGGTGTGTATCATGTTGTGCAATTGCACTGAAGTGTTTATGTGTGTGTAATTATTTGTATTTTGATTTGTGTGTGTTTTATGAGTGTGTATTGCTTTTTTTGTCTGCTTGTGTACATGCATTGATATATGTGTGTGTGTGTGTGTGTGTGTGTGTGTGTGTGTGTGTGTGTGTCCTCTCAGCAGTAAATAATGATGTTTTGTCAGTCCGCACTTTGTCAAGGTGCCACTTCAGGGGTTGAGGGTCATTTTGAGGGCAAAGGTCAGAGATTAGAATGAAGTTAAGGTGAGGCCAGCAGCAGTGGGGGTGAAGGTCAGAGGTCGAAGGTCGGTGCCGGACAGCGGGCCAATATAATTCATTCTCTGCCTCGCTCGCTCTCGCTCTCCCTGCCCTCCAGCCAGACCCCGCACTCAATCACTGTCTGCACCCAGACAGCCAGATACACTCCTCTAACACTGCGTACTACACCTTTAACCTCACTCTCTCACACACACACACACACACACCTTTTGAAGAAGTCCCTCTCTGTCTCCCTGCTGATTCATATCCGCTCTCCTCCTCCTGCTCTAATTGTTCTAAAATAAAAAAGAGAAATCACCTTTATCTCCTCGGCTCTGGTTCTCTGTTCCAGCACTTTCCTCCCACAGGATCGTTCTAAGGTCTCAGGAATATAATCAGGGTGTCATGACCTCTGACCTCTTGACCACCTCGCCATTGTTTTGTTATAATGGTGGTGATCTTGGAATTAAAGCTTAAGGTGTTTTCTCCTCTGTAGTTCACGTGCTTTGGTCTGATTCAGGCAAGCTGGTAACACACAGACAAGAGCTCTGTCTGCCAGCCAAAGGTGTCAACATCCACTTTTACCCACAATGCACTGGGTTTTGGTTTGGTTGGATTCAAACGTTCCCGCCTCTCCAAATGAACTGACTAAACGCACTGTGGTTTCATTAAAACAGACTGAACATGGAAGGTGTGAAAGAATCCTTAATCTAATGCAATCATCCTTTTAAAGACTCATTCCCAGCATTGATTAAACCCTTAAAAACTCATCTCTGTGCAACAAAATTACATATTAAGATGTTTATTCCATGAAAAAAAAATCCCTTCATGCCTTAGATGCTTAGATGTAACTCTACACCTTTGCCTTCATTTAGTATGCACAGATCTATGAATATGCAAATAGTCCTCATCTCTATTCAAATCCCCACCAACTGCATCCCAGCTCACCTTTGACTCCGCCCACACAAACCTCCACCTGTTTTCTGTTTTGCTGCTGAAGGCGATGCTACACAATGACAAGAGGTAATAAAGGTGTAATTCATCCATAAATATTCAAACTGGAGGAGATTCTGCAGAAGAAGAGCAGATTGTACAGGGTCGCCTACAAGTGGACAAATCAGAATGGTCATGTTTTTATGTAACATTATCGCTCTCTACAATGTTAGAAACGTAATGGTAATAGATAACATGAGCCTTGGTGTTGACTACGTTATCAGTCAGCTGTGTGTTGCTAACATTAGCCAGATAAACCTCGGCCCTGGTTTCCAGCTCTGATAGCAGTTAACGTTACCGACCTTGTAAAGATAAACACCCAGATGCTCCGTTAAGAAGAAACACTTTGAAAACCAGAAAAAGGCTCTGGAGAAGGACACCGGTCTGTTACGTCACAGACCGCTAACCAATCACAGCCTCAGTATCTCACTGTCTATTTGCATATTTAGCTAACACAGAGTTGACTAGGTAAACTTATGTGCAACAGGGTACACACTGACTACAAAGTTAAGACATAGGTAGTAAGAATAACTGACATACGCAATTCAACACAAGGGGCTTCTAGTTTTAGTTAACGTGACTCTAACGTTACTATTCTCAGCAGATATTACTACAAAGTAAAAAGGTCCTTTCAATGGCAGGAACGTAATGTAACAAGTTACTGTTTAAAGGGAAACTGGTTAAAGGTGATGTTGACATTTGGATGAGAAACCTGGATCATCAGTCTGCACCTGTTTGGTGATTTTAGAAGATGCAAGAGTAAAGATTGGAAGATACACTCTGGGCCTTATTTTCGTACAGGTGCAGTGTGCAAAATGTGGCCAGTCACTGGCGCAATGGAATTTTGGAGAGGCTCAGTGAGGGTTTCTCCTCGCCTTGGCGTGTTTGGTATTTTGGTCACGTGCTGTGCACCAAGGTGGGAGGGGAGGCACAGTAGTGGGTGTGTTATCATCCCTTTGACGCAGTGGAATTTTGGTGCCATGGATGACGGTCCACCAGAGCCCACCTGCCCACACCAGGGGCCTCATTTATCAACCGTGCGTATGCACAGATGTGTGCGTAATGAGTGCGTAAGAACATTCTTGCACAAAGTATGGGATTTATCAACTTGTACTTGTGCGTAGGAACAAGCGTAAATTTAAGCACAACTTTTACCATGTGTACACACAAAACCTAGTGATAGAACAGTGAAACTACAAATAGAATGCACTAAGAGTCAGTGTTCAGAAATCTCAAACCTCACACATGTTCACACATTTATCAGTGAGTAATTTATTAGACAATTTAAAATAATTGGTGTAACGGGCTTTGACAGGATAACCTAAAAAGAAAACTTGGAATGCATGTGCCATGGCTTATCTTGCTCTATTAGAGGATTTGGAGAACCGGGCGCGTTTTCAAAGAACGTGCTGATCCGTTCAGTGAGAGCACAGAGTGGCTTCTCAGCAGGTACCGCTTCCCCAAAACTATTCTGCTTGAATTATGCCGTAATGTGCACCCCATGTTGGAGCGAGAGACAAACCGTACTAAAACCATCCCAGTGCACATCCAGCTCCTGTCTACCCTTGGATTTTTGGCCACCGGAACATTTCAGCGAGAGATTGGAGACATATGCGGCATTTCGCAATTAACAATAAGCAAGATTCTATAAGATTCTATTTTATCGAGAAGAGAAATCATAATGGCATTTTATTCTGATATTAATTTACAAGGCTAATATTTATTTATAGAAGACAGCGACAAGAAAGGGGATGAAATTGTGTACAAATTTACTTTATGCTCTCTCTGTAATGGGTGTGGTTAGGACCCAAAAGCAGTACAATGCAGTTCAGTAACAATTGGTAGTGACTTTTATTGTCGACGTAGCACACAGTATGCAAGGCAGGGTGGATAGACGTAACACAAAGCTCAATCTTCAGCCCACACACAGTCTCTGAAGTCTTGGCTCAGAGAAGGGAGGCGGCCTAGCTTGGCCGCGTAACCGGGAAGAGTAAGCTGGGCCTGCGGACCCGTACAGTTCAGTCTTTTAGCTTTACAGATGAAAGGAGGGCAGCTTACTGTGTGAGTCGCAGCCGAAGCTAGGAGTCTGTAGCCGCATGAATCAGCCGACAGAGCAGAGGAGCTGACGAGGAATGGGCAGCAACAAGGTCGGGGACAGGCAGGAGAATGAATACCGGGAGAGCAGACCACGGAAGCAGAGGTGCCAACGGGGAACAGACAGGAGAAACACCAGAGCCAGGCAGAAAGGTCGAAGCCGGTAAAACAAACCAAAGCCCAGGACGCTGAGGCAGAGTGCATGGTCGGGGACAGAAGGCAGGTGAGTTTACCAGGCAGCAGGCGAGGAGGGCAGGTTGGGAACAGCTAGGCAGAGTCGACAACCAGAGATCAGGCAGGCAAAAGGTGCTGGATAGTCTCACATGATGCAGAAGAACAATCTGGCAAAGACTGGAGTATTTGGTGAGGCTTATATAGTGCACTGATTGGCAATGAGCTGCAGCTGTGCCAGCAGGTAGGTCTGATGAGGTGGGCGTGGTTAACCGGTGGAGTGGAGCAGAGGGAGGGGAGAGCGTAAAATTACTGTCTGAGAAGGCTGACTGTGACACTCTCTCTCTCTCTTGCTCGCGCGATCAGTGCTCACCAAAATCACACCACGCTATTACGCGGTGCGCATTCTCCTTAAAGGGAATGATAAGAACATATCTGAATGGTTAAGTAAAATCCAGCCCCTAACACACCCAATTCATCTCAATCCCTCCCCGTTCACAGATGTGCCAGGCGCATCTTGTCACCAAAATACCAAATGCACGCCCCTGCGCACTGGGCACTGGGCATTTAATCACGTTTTGTGCGGTGCGCCAAGGCGCACGAAAATAGGGCCCTTTGTCTGTCTGAGTGTGTGTACATGCATGCAGATTGACTGCATTTAAAACCAAGATCAAACACCTGCTCAGAGAAAACCTCCCCTAACACTTTGAATAAATCCTCTGACAATATCAACAGAGGAATCAGACGCAGACAGTCTGAGGAACAGAGGAGAACTCCTGCAGGTGGCCTCTCCAGGTGTGTCAACACAGTTATGTAGTTTGTTCTTGTTCAGAGACTTTACACAAAGCCTCAACATGAACCTAATTCAGATGTTGAGGAGTGAGGCTTTTTCTTTCTGAAAATACTCATGTCTTGTTAAACCATGTTACCAATGTTCAAGCAGCAGAGGGAAGAAGAAGAAGAAGGAGAAAGGCGTAGAAATGGAGAGAAAGCAAGGGAACAGAAAATACAGTGAAGAAAAAGGATGGAGAGAGATACAGACAGGGGAGGAAAGGAAATCCCAGCTTTCCTTTAAGGTCAGGATCAAACTGCAGGAGATCCACAGGGGAGATCTTCATGATGGTCTGAGGATTCAAACCAGTGACTTTCAGCTCACAAGATCATACATACAAAGTTAAAGGGAAATTCTGTTTTTTTTTTGTTGTTTGTTTTATTCTGGGCCCTATTTTCCTCTGTATTTGGGTCAAAATGATTAATAGGAAAATAAAGTTTTGGAATCGGTCCAGTATTGAGCGAGAACATTACAACCTGCAACTGCGAAACATGGCTGCAATGTAATCCTATGGAGCAATCGGGTTGCGTTAAAGTGCGTCCACTAAAAGTCCTTGTTTTGCCACTGACAGGCTCAGATCAGTATTATAAGTATCTAACAACTAGGGATGAGCAAGTACACCATTATCTGTATCTGTGTCTGTATCTGTTCAACCAACTAAATTATCTGTATCTGTATCCATACTCAGAATGGGCGGGGCTTAATCTGGAAGTGGGTGGGGTTAAACAAAAATCGATCAAAAGCCTAGAATGGGTGGTGATTGGTCAGAAATTTTTGCTTTTTTAAAAAATTGTGGTTTGATAAAAATAATGACAAAACAGCCTCATAATTTAGCTTCATATAAATTTATGATCACAAGAGTAAGAGAACTACAAAACATTTTACTCACTACTTTATTTATTCCTTCATTTATTTATTTATTTATTTATTAAGAAATTTAAACAATGTTGATTATGTTTGTGGTTTTGATCAGTCTATGCATAAAGCTTAGTTATTAATACATAGCAAGTCGATTAAGAATCAATCTAGGTTTAGGGGCAATAATAAATATACTATTTATTTATTTATTTATTCATGTATTTATACTTCACAAGAACTATAAGAGTCAAAAGACCAATCAAACCCAAAATAAAACACAGATAAATAAGAAATAGAGGCGATAGTGATTAAAAAACATAAAAATAAAAGGCATGAAAATAAATAGAGTTTATAGGGATTATAAATTCTTTATAGCCTGAGTTCCTTGGGCAGGTCATTCCAAAGTGGATTTGATGGCAAATCCCGGTCACTTTTGGTCTTTAACCTGGACAGGTGAGGTCAGAGGTTCCTGCCAGAGGATGTGAGGAAGCACACAGGTAGGCGATTAAGGGCCTGATTTAAAGCTACAGTGTGTAGTATTTATGGGGATTTATGGACAGAAATTGAATTTATTATTCCTAAGTATGTTATTTATTATCATCAATCAACTAAAACTCATAATCTTTATGTTTGCGTTACCTTAGAAATCGCCATTTATAGTTACATAGGAGCGTGCCGCCTTTTATGGAGGCCGACATCTTGCACTGCCATGTTGACTACGGCAGCGCAGAGCGGACAAACTACGCTAACAGCGACTCTTGAGACACCCATAGTGCTCTTACGTAGACGCCGCAGCGTAAACACGGAAGTTGAAGAGGACGACAGACGCGAGTTATTACTGGCAGACTGTCTGGTGTTGTGAAGCCAAAATTCAGACTAATGGAGGATCATACATACTCTGTACCACAACAAAAAGCTGTGGACAGTGAACCCTCGTCATCTAAGAAGCGGAAACGCGACAAGAGTAAATGCAAGCGTGACAGGAGACGGCAAAAAACACTAGTCAATATCGGCACAGCGTTTACACGATGGAAATCACTGATGGAGGACAAATGTTTTCAAAGTGACGCTCAAGTTTCTTGTTTTCTGCTGGACATGTAATTCATCTTACACACATGTAGTTTATTGTGAGATAG
>OMKZ01047464.1:8617-23139 GCA_900302535.1 Neoniphon sammara | reverse complement strand
TCCCCCTTTGACCCAGGTATAAAGTTCATGTCGTATGGCACTAATAGCTTTATGTGGTACTGTCGGTACTTCCCACTTTTTTTCAAATAAAATTCAGAGAGATGATGTTTGATTTTGATTTTTTCACACTGCTTACAATATATTTCAAGTTTTTGAAATATATTCAAAAAATCTATCATACATATTATTTATTCATTTTTCCCCCCATCGCAGTCTTTTGTACCGTTGTTATTTCTGCAGGCCATATTTTTCGCATTCATGCATTTTGTGTTATCATGGATGGGGAAGAATTTAACTCACAACTTTACTGTGCTCTCGTCACATCAACATCAGTTCCTCATTAGCACCATCTTATCTTATTTCAAGTTTTGCGTCATCTTTGTTTTATGACATGCATTTCAAAACCGCCCTGTTATTGCATACTAGAAAGATATTGGTCAAAATCAAGGGTGGAGGTAAGAAGTTACATTTACCCTCATTACTGTAACTGAGTAACTTTTTGAGTAACTTTGTACAACAGTGTACATAGTTTGGTGCTCCATGACTACAAAGCATCTGAACTTGTTCACCTAGAATGGGCCAGTCCTCTTTTCTGTTTTGACTGAGGCCTGTCAGTCAGTGTTAGTGTTAGTCAGTCCGGCACAATTTGCATGAAATTGCACCTTGGGACAAATGGAATAAACACCAAAAGCAACACTGAATAAATGCCTTACGGTTAAAAATTAACACTGCACACAACAACACCTCAGCTTCATACTTCACTTCCAGTGAAGCGCAGTAAATGTGTGATGTAATGAGTGGATATTGGTGCTGTTCCAAGGGTTGGCACTATCGGGGCAGGTCATGTGCAATCTTTCCCGATGATAACACCCTGTGGTTTATGACAGCCCTGAGAGTACACTGCAGAGGAGATACTGTGGTGTTGACGCATTGCAGCCCAGACTAAAGTGCTTAGATGGGTAAAATGTGGCAGACAGATAACATGTTATAGGGCAGTGAGTTCATGACCCAGGTGCTATACAAGTTTTGAAATTGCCGCAAGATTTAATGGACTCTGGACTGTGAAGGGCTGATAGTGGAAGTAACATCTCTATTTTAATTATCACACCTCAAGCAATTCAAAGCACCAGTGACAGTGACAGTTTTTATTTTCATGTAGAAGATTTAGTCAGACTGATCATGCCTCGGTAATCTACTCTCCTTCCACCCCATATTTTTCATCTTCTTTCATAAATGCTTCTGGCCTCACCATAGATAGCTGTATTTTAAAATGCAGATTGCACCAAGCTTGTAATGGCCATGTTAATATCAATATTCTCTGTTTATTTGTGTTAAGGACATTTTGGCCATAACATTTTGCCCTCATAAAACCCAAGAAATGTGTGTTATGGATGCCCAGAGAGTGCAGCATGGGCTGCCGTCCTAATACTCCTTTTAGTGTTTTGCTTGGCTTGTGCGCACCATCATCATCTCTTGGGCATAGTAGTGCAGAGAGATACGATATTGTGCAAGATTCATTTTTCATGAGCAATGGTGTACAATGTGTCTGAGTGAAATAGCAGCTTATCAAAACTACAGTACTTAGCAGAGGAGGAAAGGAACATGAGCACTAATGAGAAAACAGAACGTCCACAAGCAGGCTTATAATGCACAGAGTTTAAATCTTGTGTTATCTCATGTTATTAAAGGTACTTAATTTATTGTGCAGACAGTAGAACACCTTGTAATGACAGACATTTGCCATTACATTGTCTTTAAATTGGCTCATTTTCATGACCCCCAAAATCCCCAGTTTACTAGGATTCATTGTTTGCTTGAGAATTTTACCTTTGACAGGGTGAAAAAGCCCCTGAAAGAGCATTTATATGATGTATGGGATACTTTTAACTGAAACTCAGAATAGTGAAAATCTTTTAAGGCTTGAAGCTCTTTAGGACAAGATGACCCATCAAAACTATTCAAGAGTTGGTGAAACTCTGGGATATGTTCCAGAATTAATTTACAGAAGACATTATTGAGTAAATAAGTGAATAAAAATATGAAAATAAAATGAAATATTGTGCTTTTTTGATTAATTAAATACTGGCTTGTTGTTGATCTACCAATTCATTACAAGAGAAATAGAGGTATCATCTGCAAATAGTGATATTTTTGCCATTTGTGGATAAAAAGAGATTGGTTGTAAACACTGAAAAGAGCATATGTTTTCATGTTATTCTTGTTTATTTTAGGTTTGTATGAGATGAAGACCCTGCAGACATGAACTTTGTTGATTCTTGCAATAAGGTTACAGTTTGAGTTTTCATGGGACAGTTCATTTACTCTACTTTGTTGTATCAGTGCAAGATAATGCCGAGCACTAACACCAAAGTGCCATTCAGCTGACCTCCTTTTCATGGCATGCATAGTGAATTACCATACAAATAAAGGGACTATATAGCAAAGAGTATGGAGTGGTCCTTAATTCCATTTTCCTGAGACTCTTATCCAGAGTAACTTACAGTAAGTGGAACAGGTCAGAGTTCACTTAGAAAGGACATGTACTATGTACTTGTTGATAGACACATCGGCTGTTGTAAGGATCGAACGTGTGACTGATCAGCAATCCATACTGCCACATAGGCTGACCAATATCCTGGACGACCTCTATTTACATGCTAGGCCTCTTGTGATATGGCTCTCACACAAGCAGTCATGTTCAAGTCATTTTCACAGCTACAAAGTGACATGCACTTAACAATAGCCCCTTTCAGCAACACACCCAGCATCCATCACTCCGGACAGGAACTTGATAAAGGAAAGGGAAACCGATAAGGCCCAATTGCTTTGCAGCCTGATCCATATCGGGCCAGGCAAACGTCAGGCATTATGCCGCTGGAGGAGCGGATATTTAGTCAGTCTGCTGCAGTCACGCTTTGGGCCGGGCTGGGCTTAAGCCTGTGGATCACATTTGTAGCTAATGTGTTTAACAGCTGGTGGGGTCAGTTCATTAGGGTATGCAACACTATGGACATGTGATTTTCTAACGGAAAGAGGAAACATTGTTTCAGAATCAATGTGCGATTTATCAATATTAAAATGCAACAAGTAACATCTTTATCTTCATCCATGTGTGTAAATGCATTTTTTGGGACAATTTTTGTATCCTTTGAAATAAATCTTTGAAGCCTTCATGAGATCTTGGAGCCAGAGGGGTTTTATGTAAATTTTGGCCAACTTTACAGGAGAATCAATACAAAAAACCCCAACTTTGTTGGAAATATCTTTTTATTATGATGTTATGTTATCATCACATTAATATACAAATAGACCTAAACTACGAAATAAATCCTCTCAAGAGCTTTTAATAGATTTCAATTTCAACCAAAATGCCAGTTATTCCTTTCTGTCTCCAAACCCTCAATATGATTTTTTTTTTTTTGCACAATGTGATGGATTCAAGAAGACAAAAAGTGAGATTGTTTTTTTTTCCCTCTCTCTCTGTCTATTTATATATGGACATTACAGGAAATGTATTTTGTAGCATATCCCTCTTTTGTTCACTCCTTCAGATGCCACTAAGATCCAAGAAGCCTTATTTATCTTGGCTTGTAATCAACATCCACCTGATGATCAGAGTGAGGAGGAGGCATGCAGTACTTGTTAAGGGCTGAGTGGGTGAAGAGGGCACTTAATCTGGCTACTGGTGTCAGCATGGTGCAGCGTTGATGATGAAGAACTTGGCAAAGCACCAGGGCCACATGATGAGAGTATGACTGACCCACGGAGGAAGATTATGAGCCTGTGAGTGTTGAGAGAGGGACTGAGAGCGCCTCAGCAGTGTCAGCCCTCAGCACTGCAGGTAGTCACTGCAGTGACATCATGCCTGAGATGACATGGGCCTCTCCAGTACACCTCTTCACCTCCTTTTGGAAGAAGAAAGGGAAATCTCCGACAGCATGAGGAAACAGCCAATAAATCCACAAGATATTTCAGACTTCATCGACCCCTGTGTGCTTTTATTTTTTTTATTCCATATCATTCCTGCATTTTCTTTTCACACCCTCAAAGAAGAATTGATCCATCTCAGCATCCCTTTAACAGCATAGCCCCCACACATAGGGAGTTTGTCATACAGCATTACTGTCAACGGGGGTTGTGTAAGCGGGAAGACACATTAAAAAAGCTTTGAAAAGAGTTTGGAAGAAGTTCAATATAACAAAAACAATGGAAAAACTGACTTTACGAGAATGTTGGGGAGGAGCCGTGCAATAACAAACCATCTAGAATAACCTACTGCAGGGGTTCAAACTGAGACCAAAACACTGAGACACTTTGGGGAAACAAAGGCCTTTAATGTCTCTATAATGAGATTTATTTGGAAAAGAATGGAGTACTGTAATAGCTCTCTGATAGTACAAAATAAAGATAAATAATACTATTTTTTAGGGGGCAAGTATCATAATTTGCTAGCATGAAAACAAAACTCATTTTGGATTGTCTTTTAAAGGTGCACTATGCAAAATCGCTTTAGACTCAACTTACAAGAACTTGGAGTAAGCACATAATCTGTCAGTGAGTAGGGCTGATGACTCAGCCATCAAATTGTGTGCTTATCCAGCTTTTTTTGTCATTGGAGTCTGAATTTTCCTCACCTCAATCAATGCTCAGCAATTTTGCATAATGCACCTTTAAGTTACTTTATGACCTTACTCATATGAATGCAATGCCCATTTTGCACATCATGTCTACAAGCTGCAAAATTCACATTATTATTATTATTATTCATTATTTCATTTTGCACATGCATTCTCATAATTCTGTAACTCAAATGTTCTCACACTTGTCTTCAAGATACTTTTCTACCTAACTGCTGGAATTGCCAGTTGTCTTATATGTAATACCTCCAACTTGCTATATTCTAAAATATATATTCATATTTTTCATATTTTATTTTTCTTTGTTAGATCCTGTCATTACTGTTTGTGCTGCTGCAATAACCCAATTTCACAGGAATCATTACAGTTTCACCTTATTTTAAGACTTGCTAGAAAAATAGCAATATCAAAGAGGGTGCAATTATTTGCATTTTGAAGATATGTAACATTTTTCCCAGTGTATACATAACATTGTGGAAAGAAACTCGTCCAGTGAATCCCAGGTAGAAAGAGTGTCAAGTCAAGGGCGCTGCGTAGCCTTTGGCTGCACAGAAACCAAACACTGGATCAGCAATCCTGGCCACAACAACACTGAGTAAAACCTATATGTGCCTGCATGTGCTCTGGCCATGCTCGCTGTCCCAGAACCGGTTTCAAACCTGTTCAGATTAACCCCCTGGGTCAAGTCAGAGGGAGCTGGAGAGAGCGTTGGAGAGCACATTGCTCCTTTATCCAGGCAGCCTGGCATCTACAGTAAAGCCTATAAGCAGATCAGCTGTCAACCTGCCAGAACAGCCGTACCACACCATGCCCAAAACAGCAACCTCCACCGAGGGGACTGAAATCGTGTTGCACTGACACAATTCTGCACTTTTGGGAGAGCTGAGATCATTCATTTTGAGAGCATTGTCCCTTTATTCGGCATGCACGATCTGCCATAGCCCAATCTGGAGTGTTTATAGGGATGGCTAGATCCCACTTAGTGCCTCTGGTAATGCCTAAAGCACCTTGCGAGGGACAGCCAGAGATCACTGTTGCCCAAATCCCACACAGCTTTTTGTATCAATAACCAGGCTGAAAGGTCAAATGCGTGCAGCTTCAGTGGCTCTGTACCTGCGTGGATGATGAGGCCAAAAAAGCAGCCCATGTAGTACATTGTGTTTTCAATAATAGTATTAAAAACACGGAGAGGCGTCAAGAAATTGGAAACACTAAGCTGATTATTGGCCACAATTATGAGTCATCCATTTACCCAGGCTGGAGTTATGTCACTACGCTGGTAGAGGTCAAATTCTTAGGGCACATATTACTCAGCAGGAAGGAGTTCAAAGCCCTTTGCACAGACAGGCTTCAGGCTGCATACAGAGCGCTAAAAAGCAGAGACCTTAAACTCTTTTCCAATGCAGGGCGCTTTGGCTGTGACCTCTGATACAAACCCAGGCACATGCTGTCTGTTTGGTTACTGCCTATTCTACATCTATTGTAGTGTAGAGCATAATATGGAGAAAGGGGAGAGAAAGAAAGAAAGAGAGAGAGAGAGGGAGGGAGAAAGAGAGAGAGAGAGAGAGAGATAGTGTTAGCGTGACGTACAGCTGTTTTGTCTGGCTGCTGATTCACCACAGCGTGCTGTTTTCTATCCTGTGCAGGTAAACACTCGAGATGGGACAGACGAGATGACTGATGAGATCCACGTGCGGCATTGAAAACCGGTTTTATCTGGGTTTTTTGTTTTGTTTTTGGATGGGACATTTCATTTGTTCTGTGGGTTTCTGTTCTCAGCGTGACTGAGAACAAACTTTGCCGTTTCGGGCCTAGAGGCTGGGGAGGCTTTACCTGAGACTGAAAGGTCACAGGCTGGATTGCTGCAACAGCCAGATGCAACTGTTTGCACACTGACAACACCTTGAGGCTCTTTTCCCTGCTTACTCCGAGCAAACATGTTGACACTGAGTAGATGTTCATATGACAGCCTGTACCAAGGCTGAAAACTCATGCAGACATAGCAACAGAATGAGAGCTGGGATGTCGTCTGTCGTCTGCTACCTGCATGATTTTGTGTAACTGGGATCTAAATATCTTTCTGATATCAGAAAGAGTTTCCAAAGCTGCTTTGTTATGTTTGTTATGAATTTTTACTGTGCCATAATACCGATAGAGTGACTTACTTATGTCCATAAGGTGCCTTTGAGTGTTTACTCTCTCAGCCTGTCTGCCTACAGGATTCAAAGGGAGGGAAGAACAGCTCCAGTGTAGATACAATGTGGAGAGTGCCATCTAGTGTTAAAATATTATTGGTACAACATTAAATTAAATTCTGTGGATCAGTATCTGTATCAGGTCCACCGCTATGATATGACTTAATATCTGAAGTTACCCAGCAGATTTCAAAGCATGGCCTCTAGCCAAAATAAGGACTAGTTGAGAATCAATATTATTTCATAGCAGTGACTTTTTTTTTTTTTTTTTGGTATAGTGGTTGGTGGTTATGTTGTTCCATTTGAGAGCCCTTGATATAAAGACATTTGAAAAATTATTTCTCTCTTGCATTGCTCTATTCAATCAATGAGTGTATATAGAAATAGATGCACATACACACAAAAAGTCATATGGTGCTCATTATCCCTATACCAGCAAAGAATTGAACCCAAGCTTTTGCTAGTTAGTACATGGTAATGTATGTATGCACATTAGTGGACACCAAAATGCTGACACCAAATGGTTTTGCAAAATCACATGCTGCTTTTTTTTTTAAAAAGTGTTTCTAGCTGAAGGTTATGCCATTTTTAATCACCTTTTTTCTATTCAGAATTTTAATCTCACCTCTTACTTTTCAGTTTTTGTCTAGACATTGATATCCAGAAAATAAATGACTAAGAATTTATAAATGTTCCCTAGGTTTGTTTTGTCATTGGAGTATATGTCAGAACATACATACAAGGTTATGATCCATATATAAAAAAAATACAGCTGTTCAATTTATCAGGGTGTAAGAGAAATGGTAGGAGATGTTTTGTCTGACAATCTGATGTCCTCTGCATTATGCTGTCTAAGTCAGTTTGTTTCTTGTGACCATCACCCCATCTTGTGGTCAAAATGTATATTCCAACCTTGCTGCTTGCATGAATCCACAGTGCAGAGGCACATGCTCATTTTATGAAAAAAGTTAAATTTATACTGATTAAAAAAAAAAAAAGCACAAAACATGAAAAATACCAAGACCTGCAGCTTGGAAATGATAAATCTGCTAACAAAACAAAAATGTGTTATAAGTATTCTTGGCTTTCTGTGTGAAACAATAAACAAAAGAGACCGAAGCAGGGAAAGAAAGAATGGCATTTCCCCCATTTGCATGCTGGAGCCAGAGCTATTTTCTATCCATTTTTCATGCTGCACATTCTTTACATTGTGTTTTGTTCAGACTCCAATGGACATTGTTTCTCTGTTTGTGCCACAATTTGTCATGGGCAAGTCAAACAGATAAACACAGGCTGGCAAAGCCCATGACAAACATCTGGCTTATGAGTCATTGCTTTTCATGCTTGGTAGGGAAAAGGATACACAATGCTTTGATCTACTGAAAGGAAAAATTACACTATGACTCATTTTCTGTCACAGTCAGTCCTGCGCTGAGATGTACAGTGTGACTTCACAACAACATTTATTACATTCCTGCCCTGGTCAAGGAAAGGACTCTCCAGGGATCAAAACAGTTTTTCTTCAAGTTCATTGTGCAGTTAAGAGTTTCAGTGAAACTCTGAAATATGAGATTGTTCCACTGTAAGTTAGCAAATCATATTGCAAGCCATATCATCTCAAATCCCACGTTTCTCCATTGAAATGCCAAGAAACCGCAGACGCTGAACTCATTGTGAAAACTGGCTGACATGTTGAGCCCGGAGATAAAAGCAGAGAATGCTGATGATCCCCCAGTTTTCCTTAATAGTGAGGAAACTAAATCATGCATTTCAAATCGCAAGTTCCATCTGCAGAATTTCTTGGAAACTGTCGAAGCTGCATTATGTGTAGAAACGCTGAGCTCAGAGATGAAAAGTGAGAAGAGATCCCAAACATCTTCAAGTTAACAAGAGTTTTCGAAGGCCGATAGTGTTATCAGTATTTTTAAATTGATGAAAAATCAAATAAATATCATCCTATAGGTGATATTTTGGAGCAATATTTGGTCTTTAAAATAGACCATTTATATGCTAAAAAATTCAAATTGTTGCCAGGAAATGTATTTTTGGCAAGGTACAAGAGCCTCTGAAAAATATTCATGCATAATTGTTTGCAATCTGAGCCAAATCGCATTAAAGTCAACTCTGCTATCAGGGCTTCCCATAGACAACCGGTGTAGCACTGATCAATTATTCCACAGGGTAATTAGGCATGACATCATAACGTATTTGGAGGGAAGCAGACTTGTGACTGAAAGGTTGCAGGTGCGAATCCCAGCTGGGTAAATGTGAGTGGACAGAGTGAATGAATCATAGGAATACTTCAACATTTTGGGCAAAATACCCTTTATCCGGCTTACCCAGACAGAGACAAGATGTTCAATACCATTTTCACATCTGTATGTCCACTGGTTTGGTTCCTATGGGTAGCATTTTGTGTTAGCTTAGCATAAAGACTTAAAGTCAACAGGAGTCATTAGCCTAGCTCCATCAAAGTAAAAATATAAACCTGACAGCAACTCTGAAGCTGTCTTATTTGGACAATGTATTATGTGTATTTGAGAAACACATAATATTTGAGAAACATTCTTTTTTTCCACTTTGATGAAGCCAGGCTAATGACTCCTGGAGACTTCAAGTCTTTATGCTAAGCTAACATGAAATGTTACCCATAGGAACTGAGCCAGTGGATGTACTGAGGTGAAAATGTTATCGAACATCTTGTCTAAGTCTGGGTGAGTCGGAAAAAGGGCATTTTGCCCAAAATGTTGGAGTATTCCTTTAAGCTTTCCCCTCCCTCAGTAACTACTGCTGAGGTGCCCTTTAGCATGGCACTGAACTTCCAATAGATTAGTGTCTGACAGTAACAGATTGCAGTTGTTACTGGGCAGCATCCAGGTGTGAATATGTGCATGTGTATGAATGCAAAGCAGCTGACTTACCCAGGATAAAGGTGAAAATTCAAAACAAATCATGTAAAATTACTATCTATCATATTGGAGGTGCACAACACTAATTGGCTAATGCCTCCAAAGGCCTTATACACTCCAGATGAACACATCACTCTAACCTTAAACATGAGTTTGAAGAGTGTAGCAGCTGGTGGGTGAGCGGTGAGGTCACTGTGGTACTGCTTGACCCTGCGGCGTGGTGGGAGCGTTCAAGGCCCCAGCAAAGGACCAGCTGTTCACAATGATTACCGAACACTCTCAACTGCTGCCAAGTGCCCGATTAAAAGCGCAGCACCTCTGTGGCGGCGCAGCGCCCCGGCCCCCAGAGCCGCTCTGTAGCAATATGTTTCAAAATCATTTGGCTGGGCTTAAGGAACCAAGGGTAAAAAGGTTATTGAATGTTTACGCTCAGGGCCCCGGGGCCGAGAGTAGTGGGTAATCTGACAGATATTTCTATTGTTATCGCTGGTAATTTAATGGTACACTGGGCCTCTCTGTTGCTTGCCCTCCCTTTATTCATGTCCCTCTGCTGTCCTCCTCTCGCCGCGCTCCTCCTCCCACCGCATCTTTTCTGCCGAGCTGAGCAATTGCGGGGCCACCAAGATGGTTATAATTATCCTGACAAACGGAAATATGGTCATTGAATTTGACATGGCCATTTTCACTTTAATTGCTGTTTAGATGCCAGCAGCGCCTTTGTCTTGTGGTGCTGTTAAATCATTGCGGGGGAGAGAGCTGGTGTCTGCAGCCGCGGCCACAGTTATCTGCATGGAGATGAGCTGAGCTGTCAGCTGTAACACATAAACACAGAGATTCGGCTTATAGTCAGCGGCCATAATTACGGAGTGCATGTTGCCATGCGGGGCCGCGAGTGATAGGATTCAGGAGGCCTCATTTGTTCACCAGGGTGAAATGTATTCCTCTCTATCTGGGATGAAACACTGAATCCATTTCGGAACACTAACATTATACATGCCCGCTGTCCTGCTCCAGCAGTAAGCTTTTCACGCAAATAAGGCAGTTTAAAATGGCGGGTGATGAGATGAAATGCCAGAGATTGGATTGGTGGCATGGAACTGTGCCATTCCCCCCCCCTATTCATCCTTCTTTTTAATCAAGTAGTCTCTTTGGGATTTAAATTTCTTTTTTTAATAAGAGACCTGAGGGTTCAAATACTCATAAAAATGTCTAAGAAAATAGAAAACTCAAACAGTCAACAATGATCAGAGACATACATCATGAAAAACGATGGTAAAAACATATTAGTAAATGTAAGATAGCACTGCTTTGAAATCACTGTTCTTCTCATTGGTCACTAATTATTACAATTCCATTATTCACTGGTTAAATTATGAGACAATTTACCCCTTAATACCAGATTTTCTCTCAAATTTCCCCTTAAATAAGTTGGAAAAAACATTTTTCATTGTAGGCCAATGTCACATATGTATTCTGTATCTGTTGGTTGCAACACTTCATTGAAGCTACATCACACTTACATTGAGTGAAATATGCAAAGCCAAGATGCCATTGTTTTATGGCTGCAGCATTATATCAAATAGAAAATATCTACATGTCTTGTGCATCATTTTATACACATTTCCCTGGAATTCAGTAGGACAGATTTGGGATCTTTGGAAATCGTTGGACCTCCACTAGAATTTCAAATAAAGGTTTGAACAAAGCTTGGCCACACAGCAATGACAAACCCATCAATGGGAACAGCAGACAAATATGGAATACTCACCCCTCTAAAGTAGGGCAAAGCCTGATGAGCCAACAGACACCCACATACATTTCATTTTGTCTGACTTTGAGATCCTTTGAGATTCATGAAGAACTGAAATAAATCTTTATGTGCTGTCGTCCATGTTGTGTCACATTTCAGGTGTTGCACGAGACCATTTCCAGCCAACCCGCCTTGTCTTTTGGCCACAATTCCATCAGTCTGACTCTATCGCGTCTGTTTCTGGTTCGCTGAACCGGGCTTAATACTGCAAGGCAGGGTACTATGAGATTTTCTGATCCCCTTGAGAAAGTGTTACAGTTGGCCCTTCCCACCGATTTGCCTCTCAGTACAAAGTCACATCTCATCTCTGATGGGCTTCGTCAGAGTGGAGGCCCCCTGAAAGTGCTCAGGCTTTTCTCCATACTCCATCCCTGCATGGCACGACGTTCACCCCTTCCTTTAGACGTGTAACAAAGACGAAAGATCCCATGAAAGCAGTATGTAATGTACAGATTAGATTTGGAGAGGCTGTTCTACCCTGAGCTAATATCCTTATAACAATATCATTTGTCCTCTGGACTGACCTCTGCTTACAGTATCAAACGAGATTGCGTGCCCCCCAGTCCTGCGCTCCTGTCTAACCCCATTACACTGAGCAGCTTCACACACATATGCCTGTAAGACCAGGTCATCCTGCAAAGGCATAAATGTTTCAATATTTTTACCTGATGGCAGTAATAAATGCGTGCCCTCTGTGCTACGCCAGGTTTCCTTAGTCACACACAAGGAGCACCACACTATCCCCAAAACTCATTACAAATGTCATGGAATATGTATCAAATGCATTCAGCCAGATTTAACGTGTATTAAGCCAAGTCACATTGGGTTGTGAGACATGTTTGACAGATATGTGCCGTGTGCATCAGAGGTCACACAATGCACATACACACATGGTCAATTTGCTCTCCTCTCAGCAGATTATATTAACCACGCAGGCATGCTTGTTGCTTGCGATGACATCCAGCTTTAAATATAGACGCAGATCCGGACCCGTACATTAGGTGAGAAACTCTCTTGCCTATGAAGTGCTTGCAGGCTCCACAGCTTCCCGTTGTTGTCATGTAATTTTTTTTTTTCCTTTGCTGGGCTTGAGTGAAGGAGAAAGTCAGATGGGAGAGGAAGTGCAGCTCTGAGCGTGGTTAATTCCCACGGGCCCGCGGAGCGACAGCAACCAGGGGGCATGCACATCTCACGCAGCCAAGTTACGGCGGATAACATGAATGTTTAATGGCCTGCTTTTACAAGGAGAACACACGGGGCAGAGTGTGACTCAATTAAGCAGGGGGAGGAAGCGGAGGATGTCATTTACTTGATACTGTCTGGAGAAAATTGCGCTGCAGCACAAACTGTACAGCCGTGCATGTCCTTGTCTGCGGTAGCTCAAGCTGATCGGTGTTCAATGTCCCTTTCCACTTGTCCTCCTGTCCTTGTACCATACTGTCCTATGAAATGCTTTAAGTTGTCAATATGCTCTATTCAGTATGGCTCATTAGCAGCGCTGGGGGCATGTAATTGGATTATTCAAAGAAGATAACTGTAAATTCTTACACTGAATAAAAAAAACAACAACACAGAAATCCCGATTACAGCTATTGGACCTGTGAAAAATGCCAACAACTTGTTTGATAATTGAGTGTTTGAAAGGATAAAGTACCTAAATTGTTAGATTTAACAGAACAATATACTTTTACACATCTTGACATACTAATTGTTAAACCAATACCCATTTTCACCTCTGTACGTCCACTCGGTTCGGTTCCTGTGGGTAGCACCTGTGGGTGTTAGCTACAGGAGTCATTAGCCTAGCTCCATCAGAGTGAATAGATAAACCTTACAGTAACACTGAAGCTGTCTTATTTACACAATGTGTATCTGAAATACGCATCTTGGAATTAAAAAAAAAAATTGCAGTCTTTTTAGGAGAAGTTGGATGGTAGGAACTATAACCAATGGGAGGATACATGTGTTCATCAGTTATAGTTCCTACCATCTAACTTCTAAAACAACTCTCGTTATATTCTGTTTTTTTTCAAGATGTGTATTTCAAATACTTTGTGTAAATAAGACAACTTAGTAGTTGCTGTAAGGTTTATTTTTTCACTTTGATAGAGCTAGGCTAATGACTCCCGTGGACTTTATGCCAAATCAAGTCTTTATGCTAAGCTAACACAAAATGCTAAATGTAGGAACTGAACCAGTGGACGTACAGAGGTGAAAATGGTATCGGACATCTTGTCTCAGTCTGGGTAAGTCAAAAGATTCAAATTACAAAAGGTAAAACGAGATAAATTGGCCATTTAACATTTAATTCACATATGCTATGGCTTCTTGCATGGACAATAACTCAAAATAAACGAGTGAATGTGTGTTCCAGTGGATCACAGTTTTAAGGGGGAGAGCAAACTTGCAATGACCAACATTTTAAAAGTAGCCCCCGGAAATCTGTCTCTGTTCTTATATCCTCCAACAGTGACTATATCTACATAGTTATGCTATGAAATTATCATTTACTTACATCATGTTCTGAATTAGCCATCTGACTCTAATACACTGGCACTCTCCGGCTGGATCTTATTTCATTCAACACTGGTAAAAAGATAGCTTAGTTGTAATCGGATAAACATGTTTATGATGAATGGCTCAGGTGGAAGATTTGCTGGAAGTAACTTAATAACGTGGTGTTATATTTGATAGCCCTATCATATTTGCCATACTGTATAAAACATGCTCTTTTTTATGTCCTGTATCTTAACCCATTTTTTCAGCTTTGAAAGGCCTCTCTGTGACGTACAAGTCCTGTGAGAGACCAGCAAAATTAATGTGACTTCAGGTGGAAAGAATGCAATTAAGTCCCCTGCTGATTAATTATAAAGGTAAGCGAATTGTGCTTGGGGCCTTAAAGGTCAGATGTAAGATTGGACGAGAATTGGAGAACACTGTAAAAAAAAAAAAAAAAAAAAAGGTCCAAAAC
>OMKZ01047458.1:7405-20136 GCA_900302535.1 Neoniphon sammara | reverse complement strand
CTTTAATTTCTAAAATGATAATGACATATTCAATAGCATTTAATTTTCATTCATTTTTAATTAATATTCAGTCTGAACAAGCTTAACAGAGAATCCACACCATGCCATCACACATCAAGCAGATGAATATGTAACTTTTTCTCCGCAGTGACAAAAACCACCGACTGTGGCCCCAGTAGCTACATATGAACAATGAAATTAAACGATTGCACTTAAAATATGAACAGTTCACCTGCTGTGGCCTGAACGCAGTCTCACACCTTCCTCCTGGTCCGCATGGACTTGAATTGTGTGTCCCCTTGTGCGTAATCAAATGTCTCAAGTGGGATTGCTGCAGAGGCTGCTGTCATGAGGTTTTGGACTTTTGCCTCGGACAGACGACTTCTCATGGCTGTTTTGATGTTGTTCTTGATTCTTGTTGTTCTTGATTCTTTAATGTTGTTTGGTCAGGGCTGTGAATTGCAATCTGTCAAAATGACAGATGGCCTTCAGATTTTTCTGTCACCGTTAAAAAAAAAAACGGTCAACAACGGAAAATATTCGGTTAACGCGACCCCTGCCTTACAGCAAATCTGAAGCTGTCTTATTTATACAATTTATCATATTTTGCCCAAAATGTTGGAGTATTCCTTTAATGTTAGCAGGCATTCATTAGCAGGCAGTTAGTAACTGAACCTTTGACTTTAAAACTACTTTTTGACTTTAGCGTTTTTCATATCATCTCAAAATTTGCTACTGCATTTTGTACCTCCATTCAGCTGTTTTCCAATGTATACCATATCACCAGACATAGGCAAAGGTGAAGCGTAATCCTCTGCCTGCCTAATTGTCTCATTGATTACCAAAGCTCGGTGCACAGTGCAGGCCTGCGATACTTTTCCAATATGGACAAACCATCTCCCCAGAGGCAGATGTCCTCAGCAGTGCAGCAGCTACTCTTCCCCCATCCCCTTCGTTCTATTGGCAACGCTAACACGTCATCCACTTCTCCATTTAGAGTGTTGACAGCCAGACAGTCATGCAGGTGACAACTAGTGCCCACTTTAGCCATACGCATCTTTTCATTACATGCCATTACTGTCACCTAGCAATCAGTGTGCATGTGTGTGTGTGTGTGTGTGTGTGTGTGTTTATGTAATGGTTGAGCATGTGTGAACATTACTGTCACCTAGCAATTTGTGTGTGTGTGTGTGTGTGTGAATGAGAGTGAGAGAGAGATGTGTGCACTACTATCATCCAGCAATCAGCCAGCTGCCTATCATAGCATCTCCCATGGAAATGTTCTGCAGCATGCCTATGAATAATAGACAAACACTCACTTAATGAAGATACAGTTGTTGACACAGCCACTCAGACTCATACAGATAGGCTAGAGTTTGAATGATGGCATGGCTTTTATGTAGATCCACAGGTAGAGCATTTCTTACGATGGGTTTGGGCTCATGCAATTCAATTATGCAGCTGCACTCTTTCTGAGTGTGGCTTGAAAGAAAAACCCACCCGCTGTTACAAAAAAAAACAACAGCTATTGGCGATGTGTCATACTTTACTGTGTCTGTTTTGTTGTTCTATTTTCCTGTTTCTGTGGATAGTTGGCCAAATGTAGATGACATGTCATTACATCATTATAAGATATTTCCAGCTTTGCTAAAATGGAGTCTATCGGAAAAAGTTAAAACGATGAAAATCAGGTTTTGGTGTCCCTCAGCATCAAAGAGCAATCACTTGTGGGAAATAAAGAAAATATATAGGAACTCACCAACTGAAGCAGACAGGACACGTTGAATCAAAGTGGGTACAGCAAAAAAAGTCAATTACAACACTTCATCACAGGATACCTTCTACTGCAATGAACTTCACAGATTGATGATATCTATAAGAGTGGAAAAGTATTCCACCACAATGGAAGAGGCACCATAACATGCCAGCTGGCTTAGCAAAGTTACAGCAATCACCCGCTGTTAAAGGACTACTCCAACAGTTTGGGCAAAATAGACTTTTTCCGACTCACTCAGAGTGAGACAAGATGTTTGATACCATTTTCACCTCTGTATGTCCACTGGTTCAGCTCCTATGGGTAGCATTTCATGTTAGCTTAGCATAAAGACTTGAAGTCTACAGGAGTCATTAGCCTAGCTCCATCAAAGTGAAAAAATAAACCTTACAGCAACTCTGAAGCTGCCTTCTTTACATAATGTATCATGTATTTGAAATACACGTCTTGGAATTTTCTTAATAAAAACAGTTACCATGTAACTGCTGAGCGGTTACATGGTAATTACATGGTTATAGATAGTTATAGTTCCTACCATGTATAGTTGCTACCATCTAAGTTCTCCGACTCTTTTTTTTTTAATTCTAAGACAAATACACAAAATGACGTCTTTATGCTAAGCTAACACGAAATGCTACCCATAGGAACCAAACCAGTGGACATAGAGAGGTGAACATGGTACCAAACATCTTGTCTCACTCTGGTTTTGTCAGAAAAAGGGTATTTTGCCCAAAACATTGGAGCATTCCTTTAAAAGAACAAAGGTGCTTCTGTATGTATACCAGTCATTGAAATGCTAGCTTGAAATCTCACAAGCCCCATAAAAAACACTGACAATAAAGCCAAACGGAAGTCAGTGGCAAACTTTGAGAACAAGCTTTATGAAATATTTTTTTTACTCAAATGTAAACATGTCTTTGAACATGCAGCACTTCACTCAAATTATTGGCCAAAGTCTCAGCAAGTCAAAGCAAACCGCCACTGGCACCATTTCCCAAATCCAGCATTTTGAAAAATGAGGGTGACTCAAAGTTAATAATTATATTAAAAGCCTGTCTTGGTGATGCAGTCTCTTGACATGTCCATTTGTCATGCTTGTGTCGTGAAATGTTTTCCTCTGACAGATATTTTCAGTGATCAAAATGGAGCACTGCAAAACGGTATTGGGAGACTCATTGATATTTCCCCCACAAGGCAACAGTCGGCATTTAAGAGCACTATACTAAATAAAAGGATATTGATTTGCCTAAATGAATGCCTGGCCTAACCTTCAAGAGTCCATGGATTGAGGGCATGTGTTGTGTAAATTATTTGTGCCAGAGATGCATTAATATATATAAGAAGCATGGTGATTCACTCAATCCTTCTACATGTTGGAAGATGTGATATATTGCACTGGTGGTTAGGCTCACCAGAAGCTGAGTAAACTTTGTTTTATTACTTAGGAGCCAAGCCTAACAGGGAAGCTGCAGGTTGGCAGAAAACTTGACAGTTTCTCGACCTCTATTTTACTTACAAAATTGCTGACTTTGACCTGTACTAGCTGCAGTGTGGTTTTATAGGTCCGCGAGGGACTGGGCTTGTAAACAGAAGATGAGACAATAAATTCCTACTCTGTGAAACCGTCAAGTGATTCAGTTGCCGCTGTTGTGATGCTCCCGGATATACAAAACCTGAAAATATGGCTGAGTGCAAGCAGGGCAAAAGTATTTGACAAGCCTTGTGTAAAAACTTTTTTCTTTTTTTGTTTCTGGCGTAAATCAATGATGGCCTTACAAAACCACAGAGGTCATTCCCTACCCGTTGTCTCTTTTCACATCCAACACTTTTCTTGACTGCACTAACCACTTGACAGACGCCAGCGATTTTCTTTGTCAAGAAGTTATTTCTTTGGTTCGCATTCTGCTTAACAGCGCCCGATGCATAATTGATGTTAAGCTGGAGACGAAGTGGTCTTCTGTAGTTTTTGAGAGTGAAGCAGGGGTGCATCTGCTGCTTTCATCTGTCCTTATTGCGTTATCAATGCCACTGAAGAGGATACAGATGGTGAGCAGTGTTTAACAACTGCCGCGTACCACAAAGCAGGCCTCCCTTTGAGAGCTGCACTGGTGCAGAGACGGGGTTAGTCAGCGAAACAGGCAGGAAAAGCTTCAGAGGGCTTAAGACAACCCCATTTCACTCTTTTCTCTGGGCTTTGGAGCAGCCATTCTGCAGGCTAATGCTTTTGAAATCTCTATTTTGCATTATCATTTCAACTTGTTGGCCTAATTTATGCTGCGATGCTTGATAAAACCCTTCTATTAAAATTTACTACCTCACCTCTGACATATCTGTTGTCACTCTATAAGGATCTAATCTCCTCTAAATCTTGCACAGTGCGCTGTGCATGCTTATCTTATTATTCTCTTGTCATTTAGGTATCTTATTATACTCTTGTCATTTAGGATTCTGGCTTACCACTTAAGTAGCAAGCACACAAAGCATATCTTTCAACAATTACTCCACTGCTAGCAAGTTGCCATTGAGCTGTCAAAAGGCCCTCGCTCAGAATGGCATTTATTTCCCAAATCTGTATGGCCGTCAGTTTAATGATAACAGCACTGGAATGCTAAAATTATTCTGCCATGCACTCTGCTTAGAATGGGCTGTGTGGTTGATAAAATACCTACTTTCTACCTTAAGTGTCTCACTTTCGGGGTTCATCTCCTTAGCCCTGGCGATTTTTATTGACCTTATTCTAATATTTGTAAATAGCTGCAAACTAGGTGTTTCTAGGCTCCACTTGACAGAGACCGTGATGACTGCGAAGTATACAGTGGCTTCAGATGTGGTGTTTGGGGCTGGAACAAGAAGCTACCCAAAGAAGAACCTCCAACACACTGGAGTTCTTCAGGTTTCCATCTGGCATACCCAACAATCAAAAGAACAGCTGGGATTAAAGGAATACATTTTGGGCAAAATACCCTTTTCCGACTTATAGCAACTCCAAAGCTGTCTTATTTACACAACATATCATGTGTATTTGAAATGCATGTCTTGGAATTTAAAAAAAACGAGTCGTTTTAGGAGAAGTTAGATGGTAGGAACTGTTCAGCAGTTATAGCTCCAGCTTCAGAGTTCCTGTAAGGTTTATTTTTTCACTTTGACAGAGCTAGGCTAATGACTCCTGTAGATTTCAAGTCTTTATGTTAACATAAAATGCTATGCATAGGAACCAAAGCAGTGGATGTACAGAGATGAAAATGGTATCAAACATCTTGTCTCAGTTTGGGTAAGTCAGAAAAAAGGGTATATTGGCCAACATGTTGGAGCATTCCTTTAAGAGGTTAAAACAACCTGCAAGTCAGTGTCATGTTAGTAGAGGGATAGACTGGCGGCCAACAAATCACCACCATGTTGGGCTGTTTCGCATGATTCAGTGATGGAGCTAGCATTAAATCAACTTTACTTCACTTTGCTAACTGACAAGCTGTAAGACCCTCATCCCTCTCTCCACACATACAAACAGCAAGCATTTCTAGGCAAGAATGAAGGCTCATTGCTTAAAAACACAAACGTGACTACTGCTCATATTAGTCATCACTTATCAATGCACATTATATGAATTATCTGAATGTGATCTCAGCTCTCTGGCTTCCTTATTGACCAGCTGCCTATTTCTTTCTTTCTTTTTTTTTTTTCTTTTTTCCCCCCTATTAAGAATACAGTGAGTCCTATTAGTCATATTTGGACGGGAGTTATTTTGGGATGGGATAAGATATCTTATTGAGGATTCATTCATAGTATAGTCAAATATTTTTTGACAAGTTCTCACAGTGGACTGCCAAAATTATTACTTGAATGTGAATGAGCACTGACTATAAAGAATGTCTTAAATGCTTAAATAAATGAATTAAATGACATGTCTATAAATAACTTTAACTCTATATAACACAGTAAGTGATTAATGTCTTATCACATAACCCTGTTCAATATGTGTTTATAAAAATGAAAATGTGGTTGCCGGTTTTTAAAGCCAAGTCATTTGTTTTGAACCTCTTTGAACAATTTGGGTTGCTTGTTTCTCTCCCCATGTTCTGGCAACCCTGGTTGTTCATAAGTGAGTTAGGATGTCTTTGCTCTTGTTACATGTCCAAAAGGGTGGACACAGTCTCAGGTGCACAAGTTCAAAGCAGCAAAACGAAGAGGATCAAAAAGAACTTGCACACTGTGAAGGGGAAGAAAAAAATCCAAAAAGAGGCCAACTGATGCAAAAAAAAATATAAAAAAATATTTACATGATGACAAAGTGGGAAAAAAAAAGAGTCCATAAAGAGAAAACATTCTGATTTTGGACAGCCTCCCACCCCCTTCAGTAAAAGTAACAAATGTGTTATTTAAATAAGTAAAAGTTAGTGAGTTAGTTTTTAGAAAAAAGAATAATGTGATCTTTTTGATGTCATTCTGAAAGACCGAGAGGGTAAAGTTCAAGCTTGATTCTTTGAAGTGGAAAAATGACAAAATAAAGGTGACAAACAAAGTAAAGGCAGATTCTTCTCCTCTTTTCTAATGACTGACTGTTCAGTGACTGTTTGAGCACTTTGGGTACTTTTGAGTGATTAGTAGGACTCCAAATAATATGCTTGTAACATTGTGCCTCACTCACAAACAGTGCATACACACAAATCTGTGCTTAAACCATTTGTACGGACGTTTAAGCAAAAATCTGGCATTTATCAGTATACTCTTACCTGAATTTGTTCTCACTTTGCAAACAAATTTAGAAATGTCTCAGACCATGCATGTGCACAAATCATAAATGTCCCGGATCCTCAGAAAATTATGTAGTCGAAATCGCAAATTGCAAATAATACACAATTTATTAAATGATTATAAAACTGATAGCTAAGATTTATCATCCATAATCGCAAATTGCAAATATTCCACAATTTATTTAATAATTATAAAACTGATAGCTAAGATTTATCATCCATAAATCATCATCATAAATATAATACAATACATATTGGGATTTCCATATTGGAATGTGACACCAATAAATTTCCCCTACCAGATGGTGTCATGATATCCAGCATGTAACTGGTTACCCAGCAGCCTGTTGAGTGTTCTCACAGCCTGACAGTTCACTATGGGCACAGGGGAGGGGCGGGCTGCTTTCAATACATCACATAACATGATTGGCACCTGGCGCAGCAATAAAGATTATTTAGATCAATTCTATAGATCTACACACTGACCAACATCAATATTGACCAAATTTAATACATCAGTGGGAATCCCTGCTGACTAACAGGCATGCAGGCTGAATACAGGATTCACAATATGTCTCCAAGCAGATTTGTATCAATATCATGTACCAACAACATGGAAAACATGCCTTTTTTGGCTTCTACCTCTGAAACTATTGTTTAGATTTCACTGTCAGTAGTTTTCCTACTTTCTACCATCAGAGCTCATGTTACTCTTCTTTCCCATGACTTGACAGCTGTCTCCACTGCTACACTTTTCCAAAAGAGTTTTCCTGAAATGGGGGCGTGGTAGTATGCTGAGTACCAATTGCGGGGCACGCGCCTGTCAATCTGGAATGATCCTGATTCACTAACATATGCACAAAATTGGATGGAACATTTAGTTCTTTGATGGAATGGAGTGAATGAGAACCATTGTCTTGAAATAAGGTATCATTGATTGAATTGATGACTGACTTGATTCTGCTAGTGTGCAGTGGGAGAATCAATGCTCAATTTCATGAAGGTGAGAATTAGATGTTTGAAGCTGAAAGAAGAGCAGCACAGCATTGGATCCTGGTGTGATTGTTCATAAGATAGGCCAATTATTACAGTCATATCCTTATTCAAGGAGAGGGAGGGTATTACAACTTTTTTATTATACTATGGGAGTGTGAAAACATTTTTATTCTTGTTAAGGTTACGTGATTTTTATTCGGAATAATGAGAGTTTGAAGGAGCACTTCATGTTCTCATACAGAATAGGCTAGCTTACAAGGAGTCTGCACCAAGGCAGCAAACAGACAATACACTCAAAAAACTAGTTCCCCGACAACAAGCAGAAAAGGTAAAGTTAGAGGAATACTTCAGCGTTTTGGGCAAAATAGACTTTTTCCAACTTACCCCGACTGAGACAACCTGTTCAATACCATTTTCACCTCTGTACTTCCACTGGTTTGATTCCTATGGGTAGCATTTTGTGTTAGGTTAGCATAAAAGCTTGAAGTCTACTGGAGTCATTAGCCTAGCTCCGTCAAAGTGAAAAAAAATAAACCTTAGGGCAACTCCAAAGCTGTCTTATTTACACAATGTATTATGTGTGCTAGATAGCAATGAAATACACATTTTGGATTTTTTTTTTTTTTTTTTATGAGAGTTGTTAAAGCAGAAGTTAAATGATTAGATAGTGTAAAATTTTGAAGCTGTGCAATAATCAAATTTAAAAAATGACAGCCTTAGACTATAATAACAAAATTGTCGGCCACTTTCTTCAAATTTGATATTATTATTAATCATGTCTTTATCACACACTACTATTAGGCTGTTATTCTAATTAATTATTATGCTATTAAGAGACAAAGGCAAAAACGGACTTCAAGGTATTTCCTTTTCATTACAATAAATTGACAACAAAAACACTTTCGAAGTGAAATTGGTAGCTCATGAAAAGAAAAAAAAGATCTTTGTCAGTGTAGACCTTTACATGAAATCTTAAATTATTAAGGGCATTGCTTCTGTTGCCTCAGGATTAACATGAACATAAAGAAAGTGTGGGCCTAAGTCATTGTGTATAAGCACAGGACACATGAAAAAAAGCAATAAAGGAAATCGGTTGCTTATGAAAAGGAAAAAGAAAAGGCCTTTGTCAGTGTGTAGACCTTTAAATTAAATCTTAAATAATTAGCAGTGTTGCTTATGTTGCTTTAACTGAGAAGCTGCTTCCATTTATCAGGTGATTTGACAGATGTAGTAGATGTCATCATATGCCGGTTTCTTTTGGCATATCTGGCAGTCACCTTTTTGGGGTCATCTTCACAAATCTTGAAGTTATTCCAGGTGCTTGACTTTTTGGGCATCTTGTCAGACTAGCAAGTCACATCCCGTGACATTGCATTGCAAGGTTTCATGGGTAGATGAGAGCTGGCACTAAATAGGTAGATACATTTTCTGAAAGTTCTAAGTATCCTTGTTTGAGAACTGATTAATGGTGATTCATAATGATTATTGTTGGGCTATTATTTCAATAAGCTAATTCTTATTTGCTGGGCTAATTCTTATTAAAAAGGGGGGAAAAATGAATACTGAGTTTGCCGTCGATTACCATGGCAACAATCGAAGCATTCAGGTTAGCCGTACAAAATTTCCTCCAGGTTTTCTGTTTTCATGCTTTCTTTTATTTCCACAGATGGAAATTCATACTAGCAGGATATACTGTATATATGGCTTATTCCTCCCAATAAGAGATTTTAGGTTCAATCTGAGGCGAGCCAATTGCTGTATCCAGGGAGGCCTTTATCTAAGTACAGATACATTACTATATTTAGGGGTGAAAGCACATAGGAGATTAGTGTGAGATTGAAACAGGAGGAACGACTAGAGGTGGCTGTGTGGGTGAGAGGGAGAAAGCAAAAAATGTTTACACCATACCATAGCACTATTATGTTATCCCAGTGATGCTGTCTGGCTACAAAATTAAGTTATCTGGGATTTTTTTCGACACTGACAAATTCCAAAATGAATGGTCATAGATGTCTAAGATATGAGAGAACTGTGTCAGACAGCAGGCTGTAAAAATGTCTGTACACTCCGGCAGTAATCAACCTGCTATCTACACACACTAAGTCCTTCCACAGGGATGAGGCACTTGATTAATTTGAGGCATAATCCCAGCTCAGAGAAGCTAATATGAGTGGATAATTGAAATATGCGTGTGTACATTTGTGTTGATAGTGTATATGTTTGAGATGCATGGAATTTAAACAGTCTCCTCCAACATGTTAAAATCACAAAATGACAGGCCTGAAGATAAGCTGTGGGTAATGGACTCCAGGGAGTCATGTTCTGCAGTGGCGTGTGTGCATGTGTGTGTGCGTGTCTGTGTGTGTGTGTGTGTGCCTGTGCATTCACGAACACCCCGTGATTCCATCCATCAGTCTAATTACACATCAATCCTGTTAATTCTTCATTATCATTAACCTTGGCAATCCCCCCCTAAGAACACAGCCATCTGGTAATTCCTTCAAAACTTGCCATTTGCGTATCTTACATACACATGTACACAAACGCACTTGCACAACACTGAGTGCATGAAGAAGTACACGTGCACACTGCTGGCAGCCTAGGAGCACATCAGAGTAATGCTTCTCTCTGAGGAGACTTTAACAAAGAGATAAAAGTTGGGGCTGCACACGTCTACCTCAGTTAATGAACCCCTGCTGCTGAGTCCTTGTTAATGGATTAGTCCATTATGATTAGTCTATGATAGCCGCAGTGCCCCTCCCAAGCCTGACATTTGTCATTTGCACGCTGCAGCGAGCCTCCCTCATTATTTCACATCAATCAATCGGTCATGAATTGCGGTTTAATTGGAGACTGATTGATTGATGAAACAGAAAACATATTCCTCTCATCTCTTTCATCCAGCAATTACAGACAGTAATATCTTGTTAAGAGGTAACTGCTCTTATGATCTACAGGTGAGCAGAGAATTATCAATTCAAACCCATGGGCAATGTATACAGATTTAGCCTAATGTACATAACTGCCTAGATAGATAGATAGATAGATAGATAGAAAGATATACACACACTGCCTTAATGTATATATTTTCAAAAAATTATTATATATACTGTATATCAGAATCAGAATCGGATTTATTGGCTAAGTATGTTGACACACACAAGGAATTTGGTTCCGGCTGTTGGTGGCTCTCAGCAATACAGACAATATAAAGATAATCTACAAGTTATTTACAGAACAATACACAATATACAAGCAATATACATAAGGTGCATGTCTGTTGTAGTGCATACAGCAGTAGTGTGCATCACGTATGAAAAATAAGTTAAAAACATATGAGTAATATACAGGCAGTTTGAGTAATACGCAAGCAATATACAGATTATGTACAGGACCGGTCCCAGTGTGGGAAACAGTCTGAAGAACAACACGCCTCGACACTGGCTCATAGAATAACATGAAACCAAGTGCAGTCCCTGTCGCTTGAACTGGGTGTCAGGAGCTGTTAGGGAATCTATGTGTGTATATATACACTCATCGGCCACTTTATTAGGTACACCTGTTCAATTGCTTGTTAACACAAATAGCTAATCAGCCAATCCCATGGCAGCAACTCAGTGCATTTAGGCATGTAGACGTGGTCAAGACAACTTGCTGAAGTTCAAACCGAGCATCAGAATGGGGAAGAGAGGAGATTTAAGTGACTTTGAACATGGCATGGATGTTGGTGCCAGACGGGCTGGTCTGAGTATTTCAGAAACTGCTGATCTACTGGGATTTTCACACACAATCATCTCTAGGGTTTACAGAGAATGGTCCGAAAAAAAGAAAATATCCAGTGAGTGGCAGTTGTGTGGACGAAAATGCCTTGTTGATGTCAGAGGTCAGAGGAGAATGGGCAGACTGGTTTGAGATGATAAAAAGGCAACAGTAACTCAAATAACCACTTGTTACAACCAAGGTATGCAGAATACCATCTTTGAACGCAGAACACGTCAAACCTTGAAGCAGATGGGCTACAGCAGCAGAAGACCACTCTGCTGTGCCACTCCTGTCAGCTAAGAACAGGAAACTGAGTTTACAATTCACACAGGCTCACCAAAATTGGACAATAGAAGATTGGAAAAACATTGCCTGGTCTGATGAGTCTCGATTTCAGCTGCGACATTCAGATGGTAGGGTCAGAATTTGGCGTTAAAAACATGAAAGCATGGATCCACCCTGCCTTGCATCAACGGTTCAGGCTGGTGGTGGTGGTGTAATGGTGTGGGGGATATTTTCTTGGCACACTTTGGGCCCCTTAGTACCAACTGAGCATTGTTTAAATGCCACAGCCTACTTGAGTATTATTGCTGACCATGTCCATCCCTTTATGACCACAGTGTACCCATCTTCTGATGGCTACTTCCGGCAGGATAATGCACCATGTCACAAAGCTCAAATCAACTCAAACTGGTTTCTTGAACATGACAATGAGTTCTGTACTCCAGTGGCCTCCACAGTCACCCGATCTCAATCCAATAGAGCACCTTTGGAATGTGGTGGAATGGGAGATTCGCATCACGGATGTGCAGCTGACAAATCTGCAGCAACTGCGTGATGCTATCATGTCAATATGGACCAAAATCTCTGAGGAATGTTTCCAACACCTTGTTGAAAGTATGCTATGAAGAATGAAGGCAGTTCTGAAGGCAAAAGGGGGTCCAACCTGGTACTAGCAAGGTGCACCTAATAAAGTGGCCAATGAGTGTATGTGTGTGTGTGTGTGTGTGTGTGTGTGTGTGTGTGTGTGTGTGTGTGTTTTTCTATACCTTATTGGTTATATTTCTTAGACTTTGCATTATTTTATTTTTTACATAGTCCTATATTTTGGTATTTATTGTATTTGTCTTATTTCTAATGGAGCTCCCAGCAAAAACATTTCACACGCTTGTCCTTGCACAACTGGAGTGACAATAAAACATCTTGAATCTCGAATCTCGAATCGAATCTTTTTTCTGTTATGTGTCTGGCACAATGTCCTTTTAGACACCAGCTAGTGAGAGATGCTTTGCATACACACTGCCCAAGTAGTGTTTTCCCCAACCTGCATATTTCATTTGCTAAATTTATTTCAAAGGTTGAGCTGAACCCAGTGCCATTACAAACATGCTATAGCATCACATGTTCTATAGCTCTATAGCATTACATTCCCCAAGAGATCAATACGC
>OMKZ01047456.1:0-14089 GCA_900302535.1 Neoniphon sammara | reverse complement strand
GAATTTTGTCTTTGATGTTCCTAGATGGCACAGTGCTCAAATCCACACTATGGTTTAGGCGAAAATCATGAACAAAATGTGTTGTTGACATTTTGAAGAGTTGTCACAGCTTCTTTGTTTACCAAACAGACCAACAACTGGACTTAAATGAAAGCTTAGACACTACCCATTAAAATGATACCCAACACATGATAATGGAATAATAATTAGTCCCTTGAAATTGAGTCTGAAATCGGACAGGCACCAGCACCTAAAATCCAATTTGCGGCATAGGGTGACTAACTTCAAAAGCAGAAAACTATGAAAAAGCTACTACTTAGCAACTGCTATCATACCAAAATATCAACTACAGACATGTGTTCTTAAAAAAAAATTAACTAGACTTTGCCACCTTGAGTGGTACCGAAATCTGGTCTGGCCCATGGACTATTATTTTTATCTCAAAACAGCGAATTTCGCCAAAAGGTGGGGAGTTTACATCCCTGCATTTAAAAGCGAGGCTGAAGTTAATGCAACATTAACTTTAACTTCAAAATCCAATCAATTTTTAAGACCTATCAAAATTGTATTTAAGACTTTAAGACATTTTAAGGCCTAAAATTCAGATGATTGTAAGGATTTGCTATAAACAATGAATATATATTTTTTCAATGTACTGTAGTAACTATGGGCCCACAGATTACTGACACTAATACACAATATGCAAAATAACACCTTTTAAAAGAATGATGTACTTTAAATATTACTATAGAGGACAGGGTGTAAATGAGCTACAATCCATAGCTTCCAAGAAAAGTGGTTGAATCATATGAATCTGTTGAGTAACAAGGTTATTAGTGGATTTCTGTTTTCAAAATCACAAGTTGGAAAAGTTGTTCTTAAGATATAAGTAAGGTTTTAGTACTTAAGCTATATGTGCTCTTCTCTCAGATGGCTTCAGGGGAATGCAATGAAGACACTGAAGTTTACAACATCACACTAAGCACTGGTGATGAGCTTACATTAATGGGCCAGGCCGAGATTCTCTATGCCAAGACTGCCAAGGAGAAGTCAAGATTCAACACCATTTTCAAGAAAATTGGAAAGCTGAATTCCATCAGCAAAATCGGCCGAGGCAAGATGCCCTGCTTGATTTGCATGAACCATCGCACCAACGAGAGTGTCAGCCTGCCCTTCCAGTGCAAAGGCAGGTTCAGCACCTGTAGTCCACTAGAGCTTCAAATGCAGGAGGGCGAGCACACCATCAGGAACATTGTGGAGAAAACCCGACTGCCAGTCAATGTCACGGTACCCAACAGCCCACCACGCAACCAGCATGACCTCCACCTCATCCGAGAGGGCCATCGTTACAAATTCGTCAACATTCAGACAAAGACCGTGGTGGTGTGCTGCATTCTGCGAAGCAACAAAATTATCCCCATTCATTTTCCTTTTCATATGGCCATGCCTAGATTTATTATCCCAGAGGGACTGCTCCAAGGAGAGCTGTGGCTAGACACAATGGTGCATCGCTGGTTCACCTTCTGCCAAGAGCAGTTTGACATCGATGATTATTCTCGGGCCGTCCGGGACGTGCGGACCGACTGGAACGATGATGGGAAAAGTCCTAAGAAAAGCAGTGGGAATGGTAGTTGTGGCGGGAGTGGTGGAAGTAGCAGCAGCACCAATGGGTGTCCCACCCTCATGCAGGTCCCAAGTTCGTTGACTTACGCCCGGGATGAACTCACCCAGTCCTTCCACCGATTGTCTGTATGCGTGTATGGTAACAACCTGCACGGTAACAGTGAGGTTAATTTGCAGGGCTGTATGACGCTTTGTGGAGACTGGGCTCTTCTGCCATCTGACAGCATTCCTACAGAATCAGGAGACTGTGAACACTTCTTCCCTGAGCTATTGGACGGCTCAAACCAGCAACCATCCCTCCTCAAGTCGGACGTTCCCTATGAGGAGCTGTGGTTGGATCACTTGAGAGGTCGGATCCCAAAACCCACTTTAAACGAGAGAGTAATGAATGGCGATGATACAACAGCAGTCCTGTCATACCCGCCTACTTGTCCTATTGGTCCAGTAATCAATTCTGATATGTCTCTATCTCCACCCCCGGTCCCACCTAAGTCTGAAGCTGTGAGTACTATGTATTACTCTTATGTATAGTACCTTCTTTCATCTAGAAAAAGTCATGCTTTAACTTAGCAAATTGGATTGGCTGTCCATTTTAAAGTCAATATCTTTCTAGGTAAAGGAAGAATGCCGCCTTCTGAATGCCCCGCCGATTCCTCCCCGAAGTTCAAAACAGATGCCCACAGTGCCCATTATTTTTAAGCCACGGCAGCAAGACACTCGTTCACCAAGTCCAACCCTTTCTTATTATTCTTCAGGTCTCCACAACATGTAAGAACTGTGTGTACACTTCATTCAGGCAATGTGTGGCAAGAAGCAGAATTGTGAAGTTTCTAAAATGTGATCAGAAGGACAGTGTGCTTTGACAAAAGTGAAGTTTTTCAGACTGAAAATGATACATAAAAATGCCTTTACTGTGGTATCAAAGGCTATGACTCCATTGACTGAATTACAGGTCAAAAGTCATAGAGGGCTCGATGGAGATTTTTACAATTTTTTCAGTGGGTATTTCATTGGCAGTGTTCTGCATGACTACTCACATTTTTTGGGGGGAGCGATGTCACAGGAATATTGCAGTCAGAAATGACTTGGGATCATTGTTATTTCGTGGATCCATCCCATTAATAGACAGGGATAGACTAACCACATATTAGTTTTTACAAGTGTTTTTAACTGTGTTGAGATAAACAACACACATTATAGGTGAGGATTCAGTATAACCAACAACACAACAGTGAAAGTGGTAGAAACGAGGCACTGGTGTTAAGTTGGTGAGAATATGCAAAGATGAGGTATGATAATTTCATTAAAGCTGATGCTGTGGATTGAATTGAAATATTTTGGGACACAGTTTTTTCCCGCTTCATAATCTCCATGTCCAAATATAGGTAATTGTAGCCACATTATTTTACACCTGAAAAACATGCCAAGTCTTAGATTGAAATGCAACAGTAGATCTTTGCAAATGCACAGTAAGATTTACACGTATCCCAGTTCTTGCTTTTATGAAAAAAAATGTTGACTCTGTTGAAATGTGGAAAAATGTTGGCTTTATCTTTTTCACTAAACTCAATCTTAAATTTTTCCCCCCTGCAGTGGAGGATGTGAGAGCGAGGCGGCAGAGCTGCAGGATCCGAGCCATGTGTGCTATCCGTGTAACTGGGGTAAAGACAGCATCCCTGAGCCGAATGCTGCTTCGTCCTGTGGTCACCTTTCATCAGATGGGATATCCTCCAGGTTGTCTTGGCCAAATAACTTCAGTGGAGGAGAGTCACAAGACATGGAGGAGTTCCTGCCGACCAGCTCTCGAAGTTACTACAGTTACCCCCGAAAGAGATCGCCAGGCACCCTGAAAAACTGTATATCCAGCCTTGTGGACTTTGATGACAGAGAGCAGACTCACAGAAGCATTGACTTCAGATCACAGAAAGCCTCTATGAATCAGTTTTGCACTAAGTCTTCAAGTTACACTTTAGAAATGTATAGAGACAAGCCAATAGAACAATGTAACACTAAACAGAGCCTCTCTTGCCCCATCTTACCACCGAGAACACCAAAATCAAATTCAGTGAAAAAGGGCACAGACTTGCTGTCAGCATCATTTGAAAAAAAACAAACTCCACAGCGCCCACTCAGTCAGCATGAGCAGGGCACTACAGAGATATTTTCCATCTCTTACCCACAGTCTCCAAACTGCCCATCTTTTCCTCCCTCAGTACCCTGGCAGCCCCCATCCAACCTGGCTGGTCTTTCTATTGAAGAAGTGTCCAGATCTCTGAGGTTCATTGGCCTGCCTGATGACATTGTTTCTCTTTTTGTATCTGAGAAAATTGATGGGAATCTGCTGCTGCAGCTGACTGAGGAGATTCTGTCTGAGGACTTCAAGCTAAGCAAACTGCAAGTGAAGAAACTCATGCAATTCATTAATGGTTGGAGACCTAAACTATAACTGACATTACAAGACAGAAAATCCTATTATAAAGTCGTGGGGAAAAACAAAAAAAACAAAAAACCATGCCTTCAATATATATGCTATGCACACCCAGCCACAGCTTTACTTTTTGTATTGTTTGAATTTGTGTCTTTGTTATTAGATCCATGAGAAGATAGATACTGCCTCTCCTCCCACTTGAAGTCTGTGACTATTTTGTAACTGAATGGAATCATATGGCACTTTCTGTAGACATTTTCATGTCAGCTACTTCCTACTTTTTAATGCACAGGCTCACAGTGTTCATGTCATCACACAAATCCTAATTTAAGCCAGTGAATTTGAAGTAAACCCATGTGGCTACTGTAGCTATCATACTGACAACAGCAGAGGAAGTGATGGGAAAACGAATCATTACTAAGCATCAGCTTGATTAGGGCATTGTATGATCTTGTTTCTGAAGGGGAATATCACTCAGTTTTGGTATTTAAAGGATTTCTAAAAGAGCAGTGGGGTGTTGTTTTAAATGGACAGATGTCCTCTCTCAGATGTGGGAATTTATGCCCATGATCTCAGATTCATTGCACTCTGCACTTCACACATTTATGCCCCCTGAGCTATATTCCCCAAAAGGTAAAGGTCAACAAAATGTGCACATTGTTTCACTGGCCAACGTTCCACCCAGTTTTAAAAAACTGTCTGCATTACAAATCGCAGGCTGTTAACTGTGGCTTTCAGTATCAACTCTTACGTGTCTGCATTGGTACTTTATCTCTAATGTGACTACAGGATCTATGAAGTCCACAAAAAACAGGCTTTAGGCTGCAAATTGTTTTTTTAGTATGTGCTTTTTTTAAAGGGTGCAGTACTAAGTGGTGCTGTACAGCCTGTCAGTGCTCTGTTAGAAATGTGAATGACGATTGAAGTCAAAATGCTGGAGAACTGGCTCTGACAACTTGCCAGGATTTGTATAGGCAAAAAATTATTAGCATATTTCAAATAATTTGCAAGTCTTTTTTTTAAAATAAATGACTAACATGATAGAATTGGTCATGACAGAAGAAAACTGGCCCTTATTTTAACTGAAGGAGAAGTGACTTAAGTACCTGAGCACAACTTACGCAATGTTTCGGAACTTATTCATTTCTGAAATAGGGCCATACGTCATTAAAATAGATTCCCAAAACATAAGCACTGATAGGGCACAGGCAATCTGGTGTTATGATGTGTTCTTTTAAAAACATTTTCTTTCTAAGCTTGGTCTGAATTCATTAATATTTCCTCCTGTCCCTAACAGCCATATGAGCTTGGTGATTTATTTTTTTAGCTCAGACCTGATGTCACAACACAATATTAAACTCATTTTGATTTAAAAAGGTCAGACACATGGCTTGAATCCACAAAAATCAGTCTCGAAGTTATTGTAAAAGGAACGGCTGTTAGTACGTCAGTCTGATATCACAGATCAGAGCATTGGTTGTCTGGTTTCTAGTTTTCGGAGAGAATAGTTTTCATTCATTAGTATCAGCTGGACTCTGTTCGCAGGAATAGCATCTTAATTCTTGGTAATTTACTTTAAGGACCTAGGCTGATCTCCAGCATTGTGGTATTACCGGTTTGATCTTGGTCAGCCAAAATATAACAACCAAGAAAAACATCACTGTTACTGTGGTGTGCAGAGTTGTTTGACTCACCATGCAATGTATTGTTTTTCTTTGATACTGTTTTAGTTTTAAAGGGGGACTCAGCTGAATCACTGCCTGCTTTAACCCAGTGTCTCTAAAGGTTATTCAAGGTTAGTCGTGAATGACACTAACAAAATGATTTTCTTATTCTTAAAATAATACGCAAATGCCAACACCATGCCAAGGGAATGTACGATGACGTTCTACATATATGTTAAGCATCATGCACTTTGGTCATTTACAGTCCATTCATTGATCCATTGCAGTCAGTTAAGATAAGAGCCTACAAGACAAGATGGTGTCTAAGAAAACAGTGAATGCACTACATGATTTTTGCAGGAGTAAAATGGTACTTCTGTGTTCTCATTTTATGTACAATGTGTCCCAAGATGCAAAAAAGTAAAAGAAATTTTCTATGCCTTAACCCCAAGACCTTACAATACCTTAAAATAAGTTATATAACTTAAGCAGAACATTTTCACAAATCTCTGCAGTTAGCCTTTTATTGTGGACACATACTGACTGTAAAGATCAATATACTACAAATCCATGTTGACTCAAGCATTGAATTATGTTCAGTGTGGCACCACAGAGCAGTTAGCATGTATTGTTCATGAAGGCAGGATAAAACTGAAAATGCTATTGCTTTAGGTTTGTACCAAACTTTTTTTTTTTTCCCCTATGGCCTTGTTTCAGAGTTGATTGATTTATGCAGTTGTCACTGTCATTCAGCTGAATGCAAATTATGCAGAAAAAATGAATTCCTTTTAATACTGTTTATAAATAAAGGTTCCTCATCAGCAGAACTGTAATTTTAAATGTTTGTCTTATAAAATGTTTTTAGATGTTTTAGTGGATATTTTTCTTTTTTATGGGAAGAAAGTAATTTATGAGAGTGATAATCAAGTTTATTGTGAAATATCTATTCAAATTTGTGGTAGTTATGCAAGGCTGGATTGATTTTAGATGTCCACATATTCAGAAAGCAGATTTTGGAATTCTTGATGATGCAGTAATAGTTTGCAAGCCTCAGTGAATCGACATGGACAATGACCAAAAACAAGGTGCGAGTGAGTTCTTTATATTTAGACAGCCATTTTAATGCAGCTGCTAATTTGCCTTGTGTCCAGTTAAGTTTGACCACAATATTCTGTCATATACAAAGGGACATGGCATGTGTACCTCCAGGATAGCATATGGGTTCTATAGTATTATTGTCCTGTGCATCAGATATGACACTCCACAGACTGAAAATAAGCAGCAGTGGAGTATAATGTGCCACTGAAAACATATTGCTAACTTGTGGAAAGACTCAGAAAGTCATACAAACCAAAGGATTTTCTTCCTCACTACTGTGGGAGGCAGTAAATGATGTTTGACACTTATTTAGAAATTCTGAATTGTGAGTATAATTAGACAACCTCTTCACCTTACATGCAGCAGTCAACACTAAAAGGTTTCCATGCTGATGATCCTAACTCTGGATTGAGGCTCGTGAATTATTATAACTTGTATACAACAGGGGAGGGACATAAATGTGACACTGGGTTGATGAAAATATATGAAATAGTATTTGTACATTGTCAGCATCATAGAAAATGGGCAACTTCTGAACTGATCTTTTATCTTAACTCTGGTTCCCCTTTCTTTGTATTATCTATTAAAATGTTTTAATTGATGTTTGGTCTTTGAGTCAAGTGCCATTTCAACATTTTTATTTCAAATTCAAGCTAAGCATAAGACAAACAGTGATCATATGAGTGGAAACAAGTATGTGAACTACACAGGAAAAAAGTGCAAGAAACAGCCTCAGTTACCATGATAATTCATTCTTTGTCTCCACCTAAAAGGCCTGTAATGACTGAATCAGCAGATTCTTTTTCTGTTGACTGAATGTTGATTTCCAGATAATCCAGCCACAGATGAAGAGTCAGACCCATGGCTCCCAGCCTTGCCAAACTCGGCCCAGCAGGTTTGGATCCATGGCTTGGTCCAGCAGACAGTCCACCTGCTTTTCCACTGACAGACCTTCAGCTGGAAGTTTAGCGCGGATGTTGTACTCTTCAGTCCCCAAAGCCACAGCCTGCATCCCTTTAAAGGCAGGGTCCTTCTCAAAGCCCAACTTCAACTCCTCACTAACAACAAAACACAATGTGATCACACACAAGTCAAATCCAGGCTTAGACTGCTGTGTGTGTTCAAAGGATATTTACAATTGCTGACATTTTGAAAGGTATCCCCAAGAAAGAATTTTTTTCTGTCATGGTGGAAAATCCCTTGAAACTGAAACTTCAGATAATATATTCATCCATACATCCATTCTAGTACGGGGCTTCCCACAGACAATCACTAATACAGATCAAATGAATACTCAAACTGCATCATTTCCATCATATTAGATTGATGATTGGCTGGTATCATTTTTATTTGTAGACCAATATCAGGCCTATATATTGGAAAAGTGACAGACTAATCCCAACAGTATCCTGTTCACTGTTCTTATTACACACCTGGTTATAACAGCAGGATTTCCTCCTCCTAGTTTTCTTCTGGCAAAGTTCACTTTCTGTAAGGGGTACCAGCTGATTTCTTTGGTGTTGACACTCTCGGTCCACGTGCCGCCTTTTTTCAGTTGTTTTATCTCAAAGTTCTGGGGATTAATAATTACAATAAACTTTGCATAGCTTTCCAAACAAATATTTTGCATTTTTACATGCTTTACAGTCTAAGAAAAAGCATTAAAGAAATACTCCGTTTTGGGCAAAATACAGGGTTCGTACAACCTTCCAAGAGTAAAATTCAAGCCCTTTTCAAGCACTTTCAAGGTACTTAAACCAAAATTTCCAGACTCTTGAACCCTTTATCATCTAATTGTCACTTTAATGCAATTACAAAAAATAAAGTTTACAGAATTCCTTTGTACCCATAGGGTTTTTTTTTTACCAGCTGTTCTTATTAACTTTGATTGTAGTTTTGATGATTACTAAATGCTTGTTAATTTCTAGAGTACGGGATTGTTTCAAATATTGAAAGATTTTAACATGAGTGATTGTGTAGATGAAACACCAGATCATGTTGAAAATCAAGCATTTTTCAAGGAGTATATCTGAATTCAAGCATATTCCTAACCTTGAAAATGTAACGGTTATAATTAAAGCTGCTGTAAGTAATATTTTTTTGTTAAAATAAGTGTTAAATAGCTCTACATTCTGACAGTAATCACTGATATAGAATGTTTGGTCACTAACGTGGCTTTCCCAGTGCCCCCACTCTGCAGTAAACAGAAAGTAACATTTCTGGTATCCCGTTCCCACTTTATCCAATTAGGACAGAGAACTCCACAAAGAGGCGGTCCTCTGTGCGCGTTCACAATCAGGAAGCAGAATTTCAGTGTAACTGACCATGGCGGAGAAGCTACCGATTGCAGTGCTCCCGGGAATGACTTACACAACTAAATACACTGAGTGAATTAAGATGACTAAAGAAAAGTAATACTGTAAGCAGGATTTCTAATTTTCCCTGCCATAGTTTTACGTCAGCATCCCCTGGCATGTAACCGACAATTGTGATACTGATGTGCACGCGGAGAGACACACGCACACACTCCAGCGTATAACTGACACATTCTCTCTCTCTCTCTTTGCTGCACAGAGGGTGGGGAGTGCTTTTTCCAAACTTTAAAGACTTTGTACAAACCCTGAAAATACCCTTTTTCCAACGTAGCCAGACTGAGACAAGATGAGATGTTCAATACCATTTTCACCTCTGTGTGTCCACTGCTTCTGTTCTGATGGGTAGCATTTCGTGGTAGCTTAGCATAAAGACTTGAAGTCTACAGGAATCATTAGCCTAGCTCTGTCAAAGTGAAAAAATAAACCTTACAGCAACTCCTGTCTTATTTACACCCTGTATCATGTATTTGAAATACGTGTCTTGGATTTTTTTTTTTAAACAAGGGTTGTTTTAGGAGAAATTAGACTACTATAGATGGAAGGAACTATAACCACTGAACATATGTGTTCATCGGTTATAGTTCCTACCATTTACTCCTAAAGTGACTCTCGTTAAAAAAAACAAAGTGTATCATGTCATACACATGATACACTGTGTAAATAAGACAGCTTCGGAGTTGCTATAAGGTTTATTTTTGTTACTCACAGAGGTAGGTCTTTATGCTTAGCTAACATGAAATGCTACCCATAGGAACCAAAGCAGTGGACATAAAGAGGTTAAAACTGTATTGAACATTTTGTCTCAGTCTGGGTAAGTCAGAAAAAGCGCAAAACGTTGGAGTATTTCTTTAGTGCAAAGTCCAATTTAAATAAATTGAATTAACTGCTTGATTGATTAATTGATTATGGATCTGATTTACACTACATTTGGGCTGAACAGCCATCTAATGTAATAAATGTTTGAAAATACATTATGTGTTTGCTTGGTTCCTTTAAATAACCATTTACAAATTTCCCTGACACACTGACTTGTCAGAAAACTTAGAAGTCTATGTCTAAAGCTCTGATCTCCATGATCTCCCAGGAGTCCTGTGAGGAGTGAAGCTCACCTTCCAGTCCAGCGATGGCTCCTTTACAAACACGTCCATGGTGCTGAGCAGCAGGTCAGGCTCCGCCCTGTATGCTCGGAGAGAGTGAACCATGACACTCCGGATCAAACCCGACTCCTTCAGTGGCTGCATCAGATTCACAAACTGCCTGGTCAGCCGGAAAGGCATAAGCTCAGGCACTGGGAGGAACTGTTAGCAAACAAGATCATACACAGAGAAAATGAACTTTAAATGGCAGGTCTCATTAATTCAAAATAGAAGTTTTCACTTCCCACACCACTGAAATGACATGACTGACCTGCGTGGCTGAACCAAATGCGTGACCAAAATCGATGCCGATCATGCCGCCTGTTTCCATGTTGATCATGAAGTTAGAGAGGTGACGGTCTCCAATGCCCAAAATCCAGTGGCTTACACACAGCAGGGCGTGAGAGCTTATGAAGTGGGAGCGCAGCAAGAGGAAAGCTTCGGGACTGGTGCACATCTTCAGAAATGCTCTCCTGGAAACAAAAGGAATATTTCACTGTGTTATCCTCAAGGCAGTTTTGTTGTCTAATTTCTGTTGTACTGACTCACCTGAGGAGATCAGCAGGCACAAGGTGGGACACTTTCCAAAAATTGTTGATTGTCTCAGTACGACTCGCTCTCCTGCCAAACAAAGAATGATTTATCTGACATTTCAGATTTAATACATCTGGAGAGGAATTTTATTTAATAACTCATTCAGCCAGTGGCATGTTTAGATCACAAATGAAAGCAGACTCACTTATAAGACTCGGCGTATCTTCCAAGACCTTGTACCTTCCCTGAAGCAAATTTGGAGAGCCAGTCATCATAGACTTCAATGGGCCTTAAAAGAAAAAAAAATCACAGTTTGTATTACCAACTTTATCATTCACTATTGCTAAATAAAGCCCGTTGAAAAATCTGCATCTGCAAAAAGACTTAAAGGTGAGTCAAAGTGATCATTAAGTCAAAGCTCCAACAAACTCCGAATTGGTCTCTGCAGGAAGGCCTACCATACCATACCATATCATACCTGTTTACTAATAAATTAAACTAAAGCTGTAGATGAATCGAACTGAACGTAGAGGGCTGATTGTAATAAACTACAGCAAAAAGACCATCATCTGGAGCATCCCAGTGGTTCACTGTGTAGAGCGCGTACCACATACTCTATTGAGCGCAGCGGCCTGGGTTCGATTCCAGCACAAGCCCTTTGCTGCATGTCATCCCCTCTGTGCCCTGTCTTTATTGTCTCTCCCCACTGTACCTATCCAATAAAGCAGAAATGCCCAAAAAGTTAAAGAAAATCCCAGCTGATTTGTTTTTACTTTAATCTCCCAAGACACTTCGGGAATCATTGTTTCCCCTTAACTGATATCATCTTACAGATTTGGGACTAAAGACAGTGGAAATTTTCTAATGATTATAAATGTCAAATTACTCCATGATCCCTTATGCAAGGCACATAACCATTCCATCTCAAAGTTTACAAATGATACACCCGTCTAGCACTGTGCTGCTATGACAAGCAGCTTTACTCCTGAACAGTTGGATCGTAAAGTACTGTTTACCTCAGAGCTGTTTTCTGCTCCTCCTCAGTCCTGCTGCTGTTCAGCAAGTCTTTCAGAGTCGAGGTTTTCTCCATCCATTCAATAAGACCAATTCTGCAAAGGCAGAGAGGATTTATTACCTTGCTGATGTCAGTTATTTAACAAGATGGCAGAAGATTCACTTATAACAGTTAACTGTTCAAGTGAGCTCATGAGTTTGCGTCCTTCCTCATTTTTTACTTGCACTTGCTTAAGATCAACTGTAAATGGCAGTTATCTAAACTTCTTTTAGAACAGCACACAGCTCATAATTCTTACATTAACAACATTAAGCTTGTGGGAAATTTGGTCCAAATTAAGATCAACACCACCAAATTCACAGATGATTATATAAGAGTATGCAAAATCTTGTTACTTTTCAAATTAAAAGCACTCGTGGAGAGCAGACTGTAGTCTGTGCTTCTTGTTTTCTGACACATGCCATGATTATGTTAGCAGGAGGGGAAAGGTCTGTCTTTTATAAATTTACTGAGGGAGCAATACCTAATCCCTAGCAACTACCCATATTATGTAGCAAGTAAATGATGTAACCAGATGTCAAAATCGTCTTGTGCCTGATTGTAGTCATTGTTATTATAAACAATGACTTGTTTCACCTGGTGGTTATGGGAATAATTTGGTAGTTACAGGAATGTCTTTATATACCTGTTGATTATGGGAATGACTTGGTAAGTTATAAGAATGACCTCATTTACCTAGAGGTTATGGGAATTGTTTGGTAGTTATAGGAATGACCTTATTTACCTGGTGGTTATGGGAATTGTTTGGTAGTTATAGGAATGAACTTGTTTACCTGGTGGTTATGGGAATGATTTGGTAGTTATAGGAATGACCTTATTTACCTGGTGGTTATTGGAATGACTTGGTAACTATAGGAATGACTTCACTTACCTGGTGGTAATGGGAATAACCTGGTAGGTGCGAAGCTGCAGGCCTCTGCGGGTGCAGACGGTGTCATGATTCAGCAAAATGTTCATGACACTGAAGAGCTGCTCTATGCGTTGGTCCTGACGCAGATCCTCTCCCCCCTTCACCAGGAAAGGGTGGTCGCGCTCATCGTCCCCTCGGATGATCAGGCGTTTGGGACGGCGTATAGATGACATGATTTTCACCTGCAAAGCAAAAACACACAGCACTTTACTTGGTCACTTGCACAGGACTTAGAGTTAAATAGAATTCCTAGTAGAATTCAGTTATTTGAGACAAAATAAATTTTCCACTTTACAGTGAAATAAGAACATACCCTTTCATCAAAACCTGTTATTTTTGCATGATACTCTGGCAAAGGTTTGGATCTGCCATCATACTGTCCTACAACAGAAGAAAATATCTTAAGTAGTGTGCAAAAGTACAGATTTTTATATTCAAAACAGGATATTTGCTTTGTTTTTTTCAGTGTAACAAACAGACAGTGCAATCAGAAAGTATTCAGACCCCCTTGACTTTTTTCACTTTTGTTATGTTGCAGCCTGATGCTACAATCATTTAAATTCATTTTTCTCTCATTAATCTACACTCAGTACCCCATAATGACAAAGTGAAAACAGAATTTTAGAAATTTTGGCAAATTTATTAAAAAGGAAAAACATCACATTGACATAAGTATTCAGACCCTTTGCAACAACACTTGAAATTTAGCTCAGGTGCCTCCCATTTCTCTTGACCGTTGCTGAGATGTTTCTACACCTTGATTGGAGTCCACCTGTGGTAAATTGATTGGACATGATTTGGAAAGGCACACACCTCTCTATAGAAGACCTCACAGCTGACAATGCATATCAGAGCAAAAACCAAGCCATGAGGTCAAAAGAACTGCCTGCAGAGCTCAGAGACAGGATTGCTGCAAGGCACAGATCTGGGGAAGGCTACAAAAAAATTCTGCTGCACTAAAGGTTCCCAAGAGCACAGTGGCCTCCATAATTTCTCAAATGGAAGAAGTTTGGCACAACTAGGACTCTTCCAAGAGCTGGTTGCCCGGCCAAACTGAGCAATCGGGTTAGAAGGGCCTTAGTAAGGGAGGTGACCAAGAACCTGATGGTCACTCTGACTGAGCTCCAGAGATCCTGTGTGATGATGGTCCAGAAGGACAACCATCACTGCAGCCCTCCACCGATCTGGGCTTCATGGCAGAGTGGCTAGACAGAAGCCTCTCCTCAGTGCAAAACACATGAAAGCC
>OMKZ01047455.1:11132-26650 GCA_900302535.1 Neoniphon sammara | reverse complement strand
GGGGTCTGAATATTTTCTGAATGCACTGTATACTAAATAATAGATTTCATCCTTCAAAACTTGAAATGAAAGCTGAAATTTGGGCAAAACTTTGTAGATAGCATCCTTAAAATAGCTCCTCAGTGCTCAAAACCATAACTCCAAACCACATGAAACTGCAGCAGCGATTAGAACACCTTACAAAAAGCGTGTCGACATAAATTTCTCTCAGTATAGAGTCCTTGTTGAGTAGCACATCCACCCAAAACTTTATACCAGAATTTCATTAGTGAGAGCTGTAGCAAATCATCAAATTTGAAATAAAAAAAATGCACTTATTTCTCCATTTTGATGTATTGACACCAAGCGTTTTCAGGGGCTGCACCACACTGAGATGGATAGTTAAGCCTGATGGACCACTGGTGTCAGCCATCTTGATTGTTTTGTTATTTGCGTTTGTGGACAATAGACTCAAAATTGGTTGGTTACTAAAGGATTTGAAAATTCCAAAACAACTAGGATGCCACGTGTCAACAAACATGACTATCTTGGATGAAAACCACATATTATGCCCAAACTATATCACAGCCTGTCCCACACACACCAAGCTTGGAACATTAATTTGTCTCAACACTGTTGCAGGACATGCAACATTTGGTGAAAATCAGCCAAGCGGGTGGTTCATGGTTGAACTTATGATTTTAAAATGCTTATAATTGACTCTGATGGCCCTAGACACGTGTGACTGGTGTCATATGATGTACAAGCTACAAAGCTCTTGGGCCCCTCAACTGCAAATTTTCTAGGGGAATGGTATTGTTGCTAGTATAAGGAGTCTGTGTCAATAAGATATAGACATACATACACACACACACACACACACACACACCAGTGTTTCCCCTGGGATTTTTTTCAGCAGCGGTGCTGTTGTGCGAACACCCACGAGGACTGATATTTGCGCACACCAGTGTAGGAATGATTTAAAACTAAACTAAACGAGAGTTGGAGATAGGTTTATTCAAGTTCATGTAGTCAAGTGCATGTTAATTTGCCATGAGCTTTTGACACCAGAAGGGCTCTGGACGCCCAGATAGCTGTAAGTGTAATAAATGTCAAAGAATGAAATGCCTCAACACAGAAAACGACTGTGCACTGTTTTAATTGAACATAAACAGAAAAAGATAAACATATTTAGTAAAACATGTAACAACTGTCTTAAAACTGACTCCAGCACTACACCAACACTACACTACACCACAGCAAAACTAAGTAGCCTCAGTGCCATGGGCTACATCCTCTGATACTATTTCCAACAATATTGCGATGGGAAAATTTTGAAATTTCATCAAACTGTGGGAGAAAATCAGGGGAACTGAAACTCCAGGAGAACAGCAGGAGACGGGCAGGAACATCTGAAGAGCTGGCAGGCGCGGGATGCAGATTTGACCGTTTCATACGCTAGTGTATTTTCATTGTTTTTTCCTGAAGCATTCACTCTGGCGCGCTGAAAAATTAGGCTGCCGCACGCTCTCTCTAGCTGTAGTGAAGTGCGTGTGTGTGCGCATGTGTTTTGGAATTAGTGTTGCGCGGATTGCAGTTGCGTTCGCGGACACTGAAATAACACATTGTTAATTACGAAAATATTAATATTGATTACATTCTCTAAATGTGACATTTTAAGCTTCATTTTTCATCAGGCACGAATAGGGGCATTTATTATTTATGTTGGACAGCCTTGTTTGTGTTCGGGACATTCAGAATTTTAATTTGAAGGGATTAAAGATCATTATATGCTAAATGTAGCTGCTCGAAATAATTTAAAAAGCAACATAGCCTACAGGTGGAGTGAAATACAGTTTCATGTGGATGCGGGTCTCTTAATCGGAGAAAATAATTCATTCGGGTGGGTGGCAGGTGGATGGTTTATGCTTACACTGGGATTCGGATGACGTCAGGAGCTGATCCGCGCATCACTAGTTTGTATGTGTATCTGTGTGTGTGATGGGAGCTCCCGTTTGTTTCATTCGCTCACTTCTAGCTCTGGTCAGCTGCGCGCAGGGGAGAAAGGGCAAGTGGTTCTGTTCCTCCTGATTATTATGTACAATGTGAAATTTTAGCAGTGGCGCTCATCATTCAGCAGCGGCGGTGTGCAGTCGCTAAATACATATAGGGGAAACACTGCACACACACACACACACGCACATACACACACACACACACACACACACACACACACATATATGTATGTGTATATATATATATATATATGTGTGTGTGTGTGTGTGTGTGTATCATCTCTATTGTTATTCTGCACAGAGCTGTAAAGCTCCAGGGGCTGCTGGTTAAGCGTGGTTCTGTCACCACCAATATACTGTAGGTGCAGAAGGGCAGAGTTGAGGAAATGTCAGCGCTCTGCTCTTCCTTGTCTCATGTCACAGTCCAGACTTTGACATGGACATGGAAAGACTAGAATAAAGCAGAGATGTTGTAGAGTGAGGAGTGTGTCTTCAGACTCTACACAACATATACCCCACCAAGGAGCATGTAACAGGATTCATGGGCTTTAACAAAAACTGCTCCTGGAGTTATAAAGATGCTGAACACTTGCCTCCTTTATTTTACAAATGTGACTGCACTTGTGGTTTTCTGTATGTAAAAATGGGTCACATTGTAGCTTATTGTACCACGGCTTATTTTGACCATGATGTTAAATTGCCAGTATATATAAGCATTCTACTTTGTAAATATCATATTCACAAATGCAAATGTAAGAATTATTCCGAATGCATTTTTAGTGAAAAACTGTATATCGTGTTAAAACTTAATAATATTTTGTACATTTTTCCTTTGAAAAAAGAAGTGTTGTAGACTGTATCCAAGGGCACATAGAGTTGTATATAGTCTTCTTACCGTTTTTTTTTCTTCACTGTTTTTTTCCCTGCCTCTTATCTGACTAGATGCTGCCACAGGGCACGCAGCATTGAAGGAAACATTAGTTTTGACTTCTACGCCCATAAATACCCGCTCTTAATTGCATGCCAATAAAAGTGCTGAGAAAATCACAGCACATTACATGGCCTTATTAGGAGGCTGCTGTAAATGTTACCGCTGCAAAAATATTGGATTGCCTGGCACTAACTTTTGACAGGAAATGAAGTATGCCATGTCTGCAGGCGAAGTGATTATTACTGTAGCTTTAGCTGCTTTGAGCATGGGCAAAAAAAAAAAAAAAATCCATTCCATTTTACCCCCTTAATAGGCCTTGATGAAAGTGTTAAGTAGAGAATTGTCCCAATAGGTAGCTGTCTTTGTCACTGTGCAAGCTTCACTGGTAGATGAGAGCTGGATGGGCAATCTCCCCTGCCCTCATTTGATCTGATTTGCATGCTAGAGAGAATTAGGTAATTGGCATTTATGCTGAACAAAAGGATTGCTGGCAGAAAAAAAAGGGGCTGTTGAGCTAAAATATGAGCGGTGGGTCTTGCTTTGGTTGTATGTGTATTCATATGTATGTGTGTGTATGTGTTTGCATATGTTAAGACAAGTGGATAGTAGCTATAAAAGCGCGGAGCGGAATACAGATTATTATTATTTTTTTTTTACTTTATTTTTAAATATGCAAAGACACAAATTAGTCACGGCATCAAGCAATCAAGAGTCCAACTTATCAGCTCTCTTGATTTCTTCCAATTCCAACATAATGCACATTTCACTGTAAAAACAGCTTTCAGGTGATCTACCTCTGATTGTGTTTTTAAAGATGCAGCTTGGTTGTCTCAATTGAACAGGTGGAAAAGAGCTTACATTGTTAATTTCTGTGCTATTTTTCATTTCATCACTGATGCATTTGATTTTATTTTGGTATAATTCCAGTTTGTCAGGTAGCAGCTAACCATCACTGTCTTCTTGTTCACACATCTGATGAGCATGCTAGCTAATATATGTAGCTGGAGCTAGTGTTAGTAGTGGCTAATAGTGGCATGCTAACATTAAAGTCACAATAAAACAAAAAAAAAAATGATTAATTGAAATTTTTGTTCATGCCTCCTAGTTCTTCATGACATTACCACTGAAAATGCATTGTTTTCAAGAAGAAGAATTGATTGGATTTTGATATAAAAACACAAAAAAATCAAACTTAGGAAAGATCTTTTGAATTTATGATCAAATGGGTGAATATTCTGACATGGAAAATTAGCTAACAAGGTGAAAAAGTAATTTTTCCATTTCATTGTGACTTTAACAACTGTTGGATTGCTAAATTGTACTGCTAGCTAGCTAGTGTGTCAAAATAACTTACATTTGGAAACAAACTGACCTTCATTGTTACTCGTAGTAATTCTAAATTGACCTACAGCCACATGGCAACAATGTTCTTGCCTCTTATCGCCTGGTTCATTGGACCTCCATAATAGCTCCAGACATCTTTAAAGCCACTGTAGGAAATCCAGTGTCAAGAGCAGAAATGTAATCTAAAAATGGAACAGTTAAATGGAACAGAACCCTCATTAATGTCATTAGTAACACCTGTGATTACCTGCTATTTCATCTCAAAATGGCTGCTGTTTTTAAAATGTCTATAGTCATATAAGGACAGCCATCGTGGGATGTTTCAGAGCTTCTTCATCACTTGATGTGAACCCACCAAGCCCCCAAGTTCTTGAAATATTTATAGAAGCAGGAAGCCTCTGGAAAAACCCAGTGGAATTAGTCCTCCAGATCTTTCTCCTTGTGTCATTTGAGGGCTGAGTCAAGAACGTCCCTCCATGTCATTACACAGAGCAGTAATCCTAGACCAGGCTGTTTTCTGTCTGATGGACACTATGAACAATGTTAATTTAAGGTCAAGCACAAAAGCTGAGTTTAGCTGGATCAGTCACTTTTGAAATATAATAATTTGCGTCTATTGACACTGTCCACAGGTCCTTAAAAAGCCTGGAGAAATTTATTAAAATAAATTATAGAAATTTAAAATGTCTCATGCAGTTGATAGTGGGCATTTTTTGCCACATGGTAAAATGGTTAGTAGTGGAATATGCATCCTATCTGCTTTACTAAGTAGTAAGTTGATTTTCATGTCCCTCAATGAATTTCCTGTTGTCCTTGATCTTAGCCCACCCATTTGTTTTTCCAACTTTAGTTGCAGTGTTAATCTTGTCAACAAATTCTTGGATAAAAAATGAATGTTAAAAAAAGATGTTAACAAATTGCTCTGTGAAAACAGACAAACTATTTTTTATTTACCCACAAAGAATAAATATAATGACATGAAAATGTCAGAGGTAGACTAACAGATAGGCACAAATAAACCCTGTCACCAACAAAGTGCATGCATCAAGTGCATGCATGAGCTCTGCATTGCAGCCTGGCCATTGGATGAGACAAGTTCTAACATGCCCGCTTGTTATTGATGACGCACATGCATTTAAGCTTTAACAATTGCATTAGTTGAGAAGAAAGCCTGTCATAGTGTTTATTTCTGAGGTTTAATGTTGACAGACTTGAGGCATAGTTTATCCTTTGTATTGTTTCAGGTGTAAAGTTAATACAGTGTTAAAAATTATTACATAAAGAAAATATTAGTAAAGAGCGAACACTGCAACTTAATGCAAGCAAGGGAACTGACCAGAATAATAAAGCAAGGAAGCTCAGAAAATAAAACAATATTTTTAGAATAGCGTCCTGTCATTTGACTAAATTGACTAAAATGACTGTGACTAAAATTATTTGAAGTGCTTCCAACTAAAACCTTACTGAGACTAAGGCTATATCCACACTAATCCGGAGAAATCCCAAGTGGGGTTGGCATTGTAGTGTGGACAGCGAAAACGGTGAAAACGGAGAATTTCATGACGTATCATACACTGACCTCGTACTGAAACAGGTGTGTGTGTGTGTGTGTGTGTGTGTGTGTGTGTGTGAACACGAGGAGAGGATAGAAACCACTACAATGATCATAGCAACCATAATGGCATTGTTTTCTGATCAAGGTGAAATTTTGGTGATAGGAATTAAATTATGGTGCCACAGTTCAATACACTGATGAGAAACCCGATCCGGTCCGATTCCTGTGTTAATATTTAAAGCTGTGACATCGTTGGCTTCATGTACAGTAATGTAATGATGGATGTAGATGGAGAAGTGATGTTGATATCGCTTATAAACATAAATTTGTGGCGCAGCTTTTTCAGATTTAGGCAACTGCGCATGTTTATTCAATAAATTTAAGTGTTTTCACCGTTTTAGTGTGGACAGCCAACTTTTCAAAAACGTTCTGAAAATGTTTTCAGATTAGTGTGGATGTAGCCTAAGTGACTGGTATATGTACTGCTGAAGGTTGATTAATGATGAGGAACAGCTGGTGCAGGGAGAAGCAGGGCTGGGTTGATTGTAGATAGGGAACAGGTGTGAAGTGGCGGGAAATACAGGGAAACCTAATGGACAGAACTGGAACAGCAACCTGAAAGCCAAACTCCACACACCACAAACATACAACAGAGAGAGAGACTCTGGGGAGATGGGGTAGGAGATAAAGGTGGAGAGGAGGATGGTAAAGCAGGATCAGTTTTGGTTAAAACTGGCTTTAAGGTCACATAGTGTGTAGAGATGCAGCAAATAGATAGCTCACACTTTGTTGAATGTCTTTTTGTCACCACTGACTGGTGGGTACTGAATTGTCCAAATAAAATGGTACCAGGTCTTTAGCAGTCCTTCTGCTCCTGCTTATAATATCAAAAATTCTGTATTTATTGATTAACTTAATGCAAAAATAAAAATATTGCCAAATGTATGCTGCACCACTTGTTACTTAACATATATCTGGATCACGCTTTGGTCAGTGCAATACACACATGCAAATATGCACACACACACACACACACACACACACACACACACACACACACACACACACACACACTGTTGTCAAGCATGATTGTGAAGCGCTTGGTCTGTCCCATGGAAATATCTGATTTGGTTTGGAGAGTGATGGTGGGGTCCATTAAAAATAGTCCTCCCTAAAAGCTAAAAAACACTATCTACTATTGATTAGCTGTCAGCACATGTTAAACCTCACTGTCACTGGTCACAGTCTGCCCCGTTAGCCTAAGCTGCACATACACACACACTGGACACACACATACACATACGTAGTCACACAAACCGCATACACAAGCTTTACATTGCTCTTTTCCCCTCACACCCAAACTCACAAACATACATGCACACATGCACATACATAGTGTACATACACTTAAACAGAAATTACATACAAGCCCTCTCTCTGTCTCTCTGTCTCTCTCTCTCTCTCTCACACACACACACACACACACACACACACACACATATATGCACACACACAGTAGCATTTCAGGTCTTGATTCCTGCCTTGTGTAATCATTGGTTTATTTAAGAGTCAGAAGTGACGACATGACATCACAACCCCTCGATGCTTTTAAAAGGTTCCACCAACTTGTAGGAGTTTGCCCTATTGGTCACCTTACATAATATCTGAGACAACTGGCACCAAGATCATGTCTGTATCTTCCACAGATAGTTCTGTCTGGTATAGTGTATGGCAGGTTATAGTGTGTTAAGTAATCATAAGCTAATAGCTTTATCCATAGTATTGAGATAATCCAGAACTGGTAGTTGTTTTTTACCCGGTAGCTTGTAGATTCATAATGTGTGCAAACAAAATCTCAACCTTCATCACTAGTAAAGTTCATTATGAATCAATAGCGCAAAAGCTTTGGCACAGTGGTTTCAACTTTGCTCACATACTGTGTAAGAAAAACACAGGAAAATTCCTACCTCTGCATAGGAAAAATCGATTTTAATTCCCCTTGAACTTGTAATTTCTTGTTGGAAACTTTGGACTTTTCTTTGAGTTCCAAGTTCCCCAACAGACTACATGTTGGGGAACTTGGACATAAATCAACATGGCAATACTCACAGAATGGTAAGTATAGAAACCAACAGTATATTAAATTTTTAAGCAGACTTATATACTATAGGGCTAGATGATTAAACAAAAGAATAACATAAAATATAACACCAACAAATACTCACCTTAGGCACTTTTTTCTACTCTTCATGTGCTTTGGTGAGAGATTTTTAACCAAAGTTTTTTGCTGCACTGAAAATAACCAACCAAACAGAACTTTCTTTGTCCATATTGTTCCCATTTCAGCCACCAGGCTGTGGTGGGAAGCAGGAAGTTGTATTGAACATGTCCACTGTACCAAAGGCCCCAGTCAAAAATGAACACAAGCAGAGGAGGCAGATTTGGGGAGACTTGGCTGTGTATTCACAATGTCTGGTTGTATAGACTGCCAGTCCAGTGGAGTGGTTATAACATGTGGTCATTTATAAATATTTTTAAAAGGAAAATCCTGCATGATTTGCCTTTAAAATTTCACTTACAGTTGAAGTGTTTTCAGAGTTGGGACCGAATGCAGGTTGTTGGGAGTTGAAGCCAAATGTTTATGCCTATCCACCAACCCGACCTACTCCACACTATTTCAGTGTCAGACTACTGTCTGTTTTTAGTTGTATTTCCAGTGATATTTGCATTTTCCAGACATTATCATTTCACAAAATTTCAGAAAAGTAGGCTGTTAAAGTAAGGGTCATCTTTCCAACTAATGGCAGGTAGACTAAATGGCTATATTCTGTGGGTCCACAGGATTAGTCTTTACAATGTAAAGAGTAAACCAACTAGTGTGATGTTAAGAAATGTAACACTGTACATTACAGCCACCACAGTAACCGCAGCATTTGTGTGCATGTACATGTGTGTATCCATGTGTGCACACATCTGTATATGTGTATCTATATGTTATTTTAAACATCTCTTGCTCGACATCTGGTGCCCCTCTAACTAGAATAGTTTACACAGGACACAGGTGGTCCGAGCACTGTCTGGTTAGAGAGTGATGTGGAAATAGGACAGGAAGGAGTAAATAACACACTCGTATTTTAAGCTGAAGGTCAAGCACACACTCACAAGCACAGATCAGCCTGGGGCAAAGAGTATTTGTAAATATATTTCATGGTTTGTTTCGGTCTGCTAAGAGGTGCCAGATGGGTGGCATTTTCCACACAGGACCCTGATAGATAAGGTCAAAAACTGAATTAATAAACAGCTAGAATTACAGTTTATATATCATCAAAAATAGATTAACTTTAGAGGTAGTTTCACCTTATCTTCATTCAATGCATCACATCAGGAATGTGATACTGATTGGCATTCCTCCCTAAATAAATTTTCAGCATTTAAATCAACATATATCTGGAAATATCAAATATTTCCAGATATATGTTGATTTAAAGAAAATATGTATAACGAATATCTGGAATATATTGTCTTGGCAGCTTTGGATTAGTTGATTTGAGCAGGTAGAAAATTTCAGTCAAGATCCAATGCTGTGACTGTCCTCTGAGGATCTATTATTCAAATGCATTCTCACAAATCAAGAAATGCCCTATAAATTATAATAATAACTATATTAATGTGCTAAACTTTGCTGCTAAAAAATAACTGTCATAAGAAATCGTGCACTGGGGGAAAGAAATGCAAATAATATGTAATCTTAATGAGCACAGATAAATGTTTTATGCATAGCCCAGCCCCCTTTAAAGGTATCTCCATGTATGACCATAACATGTTGCCAAGATATGTAAATTTACTGGCAGCGCAGAATATTTTTCCCTCTGGCATTTAGACAATGATTTAGGCAACACAGACTTGACCTTTCCTTTGCTGTCATGAAAGAAAAAAAAAGAAGAAAAACACCTATCTGACTTCTGTGCCCTATAGTTTTAAAAAGCACTACACAAATATACTTTATTACTATAATTATTATTACTATTATTATTATCATTATTGTTATTATTGTTATTGTTGTTGTTGTTATTATTATTATTAATGATAATGATAATAGTAGTAGTAGCAGTAGTAGTTGTCAAAGCATTTACTGGACTCAGACAGTGACACTGTTTACCAGATGCCTATGAGTCAGTGAATTTGAATGTTGATGCAGACTGTTAAATGAAATGGAAAGTGATTTAAATGAAAACATTTCACACTATGATTGATTGTGCATGGGCACGTAACCATATTCTGACCTCTGCAAGGGATCAGACTTTGTGACTGATAGTTGATTGATGTTTGCTTCAGCAGTGCGCAACAAACCCTATAATTTTATTTGCAAAAATTCTTTTCCTTGCTTATTTTTTTTCATTTGCTATATCCTACAGAGAATGAGTGTTTGTGTTTGGCATGAGAGTTAAATATACCCATTAAAATGTGATTTGTCTCTTCTCTCAGCTTAGCTTGTATTTCTCTTGGAGATCCACATCAAATCAGGGAATATATTATGTAAATGTGAAATATCAGCATCCAAGTCACTGTCTCATTCTCTCTCACACACTTTCTTATCATTGTGGTTCATTGGGAGCCGAACTTGACATTACTTGTTACTTACTATGTAGCCCAGTGTTCCCCACAGAATGGTAGTGTAACTCTCCCATGTCTGGCAGTTTAATACATTAATGGGAAACCCTGTAGCCAACATCAACACATCTTGCTTTGTTTAATTTAATAACAAAGCAGTTATCATTATCTATATAATTGACAAAATTAGCTGCCAAACTACAGTACTTGGGATGTGTTTAGCCTAGTTTTGCTAGTTGGACTGTGCCATCTCCTGCAAAGAGAACAAGCTGCAGTAGATAGCTATGTCAGCAACACAGCTACACAGGCTACCGTGAAAAAAATGTCAGTAGTTACCCTGCGTTCGATTATAACTCAGAATTCTGGATTCCCGATGTCTGACTAGGAAAAAAAATAAATAAATAAATTAAAAAGCCTGTACACTCAGAATTCCTAGTGGGGAAAATGTTCAGGGTTTCTCAACTCAGAGTTCCCAACTCTGACTTGATATGAACATGTCTACTCACATTGTGCATGATAAGAAAATATTTACTTTCTTATTTTTTAAATGTGTTTAAAATAGATTTTCAGCAGTAGCAGTTGTTGATAGTTGTACAGTAATTTTGTAAACCTGTAACACTGAGCTATATAGTTCTTAGTAGCTGTTTTGAAAAGTTAATATCAGCTATCATGCAAATCACTATTTATCAATAGTTTCCCCTTCGCCAGGTAAGTTTCCTTGATGTCTTCTTTCATGCAGGCTATATATAGTATCTAGAAATCAGTTTTCAGTGCTGGGACAGAGCAAGAAAAACACCAACTGTGGTGGCATCCATGTTTTTCTGACTTGGTGTAGCTCAAACACATAATTCATAACATGACATAATTTCTACCTCTGACTTCCCACCTCTGACTCAAAGTGAACGCAGCATTGTTATGAGTTTGAACACCTACTTTAGCAAAGTACCAAATTTCTTCTCAAGAGAAGATAACCTACCTATGCATGACAGCGTTTACTGCCTAGTCAGGGGAATCACCCCCGCTAACAACAGTTGGTACAAATTGTGATGATTTCATAGACTGTAGTTTTCCATAGTTTCCATATTTTTTATATAAAATCGTACAAGTATTAGTGTGCCAAGAGGCGATTCTCAGCACCATTTGTTGCTTGCAGCCAATGAAAATTGCTTTTACTATTTAGCTACTAGTCCACCATGAGAAGGCTTCAGCCTATATTTCCACTTCAGCTCTCTATGTCGTATGTGTATGTGTTTATTTACGTTTATTTATGTGTGTGTGAGATTGTGAGAGAAAATGGGACAGATGGAAAAAGACTTACTGGTTACTGTGAACTCAGATCCTGCAGTCAAAGTAAAGTTGGACTTTAAAAGTATAAGTCATGTCATCCAATCTTAAACTCCTCCTGCATATTGCAACACATCATGTCTCTGAATAAAACTATAGGTAGTCAGCTATATTTAATGTATATACAGTAATGACAGACATGTCTAAATGGATGTCTGGTTGCTGTTGCACTTGCTTCTGCCATTTGTAAACTCCAGACTCATCTCAGCCATTACTGGATCTCCAAGATAAAAATTTAGTAGATAAGCAGTAAATAATGTATGTGCAGAGAGGCTACTGGAGCAATACTCATCACCTGTTGCAGCAGGTTGTAAGGAGGTTGTGTTTCCTATTAGAGGACAATTTTAACACTTATAAAACATATGAAAACTCCGACCAAACTGTAACAGAGATATGCTGCTTTGAAAGATCACGCAGAATCAGGCAGTTACTAGACCTGTACAGCCTTCAGTCATAACGCTACATCTGGGTTTCTTCACATCATCTAACAATCATCACACAGAAGTGCCATGTTTATTTTATTCAGCAGAAATTAGACATGAAACACATCATCTCTCTCTGTCTAGCTCTTGCGCTCTCTCGCTCTCTCTCTCTCTCTCTCTCTCACACACACACACACACACACACACACACACACGCAGCAACAGAAAAGGCATCACATGTTGACCAGAGGGGATTAGAATAAGTGTGAATGATTATCCTAGTTCAGGTATTTTTCTGGGTGGTTGTCTGTGAAGATTCTCATTCATCCAGGTCATGGTACTTCTAAGTGCTTGGTAAAGGCACCTGGATTTGTTAGAGGTTCTAGAAGACGTTTCGCCTCTCATCCAAACATGTGACCTCATGTCACATGTCAACGACTCACATGTGACCTCAATGACTCTCTAGGTGTAAACGACTCTGCAAGAGGATAAATACCTGGGTCTCCCCACCAGTCAGTTGGAACTGAAGAAGCCTTTTGGATGAGAGGCGAAATGTCTGCTACAACCTCTAACAAGTCCAGTTGCCTTTACAGAAGTTCTGGGCGGTTGAAATATTACATTCAAATCTACACACTCTTTTGACCAGATGTGAGTTTGATCTAACCTGTACAGCAAAAATGAAATTGACACAGATCTTGCTGGTGAAATGAGCGCGCACAACAGTTTTATGGTCAGATTTGATCTTACACAACTTTGATAAATGAGGCCCAATGTGATTTGAACACTGGATGAGAGAGCATCACTCAGTGCGAGGTTTGAGAACGCTGCTTCCTTCGCATTGGGCAGACATAATATATTCAGAACCTGTTATGCAACAAACTGGTTTGATAGCTCAAACTACAGTACAACCCTACTTAACCAAACCCCACAAGGATGTAAATTCAGGAGACTGACATTTTCAGATGGCTGAAACACATGAAAATGCTTAACGGTGAGCTATGCAAAATTGTTGAGGGTTGATTTAAGTGAGTACAAAACTGATGGCAATAACAAACAAACCAAAAAATATCAGTGAGTTGGGCTGATGATAAGACCCATATAGTCTCAACCATCACATTGCATGCTTATTTCACATTTATTTTGTCAGCTGAGTATATATGGTCCTCAATTCAAACAAACCTCTGCAATTTTGTATTGTGCACTTTAAAAAATGATACAAACATTGCATTCGATCAATGCAATGCAAATATTTAGTCGCACAGTGGTTAATAAAGTAATACAAATGAAAAGCCACAGAGGCTAACACATGGCAATAGGTCTAGGTCTAAGTTCCAGCAGGAAACTATTATAAAAACATATATATATATAAAAATGTGTGATGTTTGGTTGTAACCAAACATGAAAGTAGGATAGGGAATTGAATGGAGCCAACAGTGGCCACTGAATGCTCATCAGAGAGCAACCTCTGACTATATATAAAAATAATAAATAAATAACTGAATAAATTTCTTATAAATGAGGTAAATAAGGCCAAAGAGTGCAAACCCATCTTCATCTTAGTGGGTTGTCTGTTTACCACAACTCTGTCCAATAAACAAGCTACATGCGACTCCATGTGCATTTTATTGATCACCCCCAATCACTTTAGTTCAGCAGTGTCAACTTAAAGAGACCAAATGCAACAAAGCAAACTCTGCCTCTGTGGTTCGGACCAAAGAAAACTAACTGTAGGTGTGTGATCCCACCCTGAGATGACCTCAAGATTTAGTCTTACCAGTGCACTGATGTAACAACAGACAGAGACAGTCTGAGCAAAAACATGTCACCCAGATCTCGTTTCAGAGGCCGTTGTACTGGGTCGGCCTTGAGGGCACATCGCTGATGTCACAAACCCTCAGCATGCATGACAGCATAGTGACATCAACCTGTCAGAGGAAGTGGTCTAGGACTGTGATATGGTCTCTCATTAAAAAAGCTCAGTCCCTATCATTGTGACATTTGATTTTCTTTGTCTCTCTGTTCTCTTTTCCTTTTTTTCAATTCAAAACATTTGAAAACAACAAAGCGTAACAGTAATCACTGATATTTTTAGCCAGCTTCTATGTGTGTGTTTATGTGTGCATGTCTGCTTCAGTTGTTTGAGTGTGGAGGATCTGAGTTGTGGCATTTCCATCTCTGATGTACGCAAATATTCAGAAAGTGACCACATTGTCCTTTAATTGCCAAAAATTCTGTGTCCTAATGACATGAACTCTGGTTTATAACAATTCATAGCACCTGAATAGTACACTGAAAAATGTTAAATGCCAAGCTGTAGTTCATCATTTTAATGATTGTTTATTTATTTATTTAATTGGTGCAGGTTGAAAGCTAGTCTATATCCATCTTAACAAATAAAGAAAAAACAGTTATTTAATCCAGTAATCTTAAAAGCATGCTATGGAACATGTTTTGGTCTCTGTTCATTCAAATTGTTGACACCCCATCAAACCATTCCAGTACAAGTGTGAAGGATGAGCCTCCCTGGGAAGCTGTTGTGTGCAACAGAGTTTTCTATTCCTTATGGACTTGCAGAAAGCGTTGCCCAGCTTGTGAATAATAAATATAATGACAGCAATGCATATCTTACATGTCGATAACCTGTCATTTGGTTACCTGTCTGTTAGATAAACAGGCCAACTCTGCATCAGTATACATCCCCTCTTTTCTTTTTATTCTTGCCAGCAGGGAAATGCAAACCTAAGCCGCATTTTTGAGAAAGTCTCTATCTGCAGCTCTTTCAACACAGTGAAGCAACACTGTGTTGTCTCTTTTCACCAACTCCATGCCTGGAAAGCGAGCTGCACGAAGTGCACGCTACACTGCTTCGAAGAAATGTTACATTTATGCAAGTTATGCTGTGTTCAAGACAACTGGAAACTGGGAAACTTCCTACTTCACAGTAGAAAAAAATCCAACTATCTTTCAGGTGTCCATATTGTTCTTACCTGAACCATGCTCTGAGGTGGGGGGCAGTGGGAACTGTACCGGTTCCCGGTTGTTTGAATGTACAATGGCACAGCCTCAACGGAGACTGACACATACTGTAGAAATCATGTAAGAACTAGAGGGGAAGACCCCATTCGTTTGTACGACCATACATTTGATTCCAGTTTTTGGCCAAATCCAATATGGCAACGGGTGACTTCATAGAAACATATGTTTGACTGTGGGAGAAAACTTGGAGCAGGAATAGAGACAGGAATAGAAACATACCAACAAGATTTTGTTGCTCACATTTTTGAGCTCTACACCTAAATAGATTTTTTTAAAAATAT
>OMKZ01047447.1:0-23284 GCA_900302535.1 Neoniphon sammara | reverse complement strand
ATCTTTGAGGAAGAAGAGCTGTCACTCTGCAGGCAGGCGCTCGTTCCTCCGCCTGTCAGGACGCAAACAAAAGAAACTTCGCAGCTCATTTTTCTTCGTCGTCTCTTTCTCCGTCAGTGTGTGTTGTGTTATGGTTTCTCTCTGCCGTGTGTGTGTGTGTGTGTGTGTGTGTGTGGCTGCATGGCGCTCCTCTGATGGGATTTCTGTGCGTTTGTTTTGCTGCTGTTGGCCTGAGATTTTCTCCTCAGTCAGAAACAGAAGAAAAGCTGTTTACTGCTCGCTGGGCTGAGATCAGTATGATGAAACCCTGATGTAACACACACCCTCTGAGCTGCGGCCTGTGATGTATATGACAGCATCCACACACACAATCACACACACACACACACACACACAGATTAAATAACAAGCTTAATGAACAGTAAAGAGCTGCAAATATGAAAATTATTGATATTGTTTCTATACAATAAGATCAACTTTGTGTGTGTGTAAGTGTGTGCGTGCGTGCGTGCGTGTGTGTGTGCGTGTGTGCATGCGTGTGTGTTGAGCAGTCAGGCGGTGCTCTGCCTCACTTCCTGCTCAGTGATGCTTGCTCGCCCGCTGCTGCTTTGCAGCTGCATGGAAAATCTGTGGAACAAAAAATTTTTCTGAAAGATTCTGTGTGAAAGTTTCTGTGTGAAAGTTTCTGTGTGAAAGTTTCTCTCCTCCATCTGTTTCTTCTTCACTGTCCTGGACAAATTGATTTTTCACTACGAGGAGCTCTGATAGATGGAACCTGAGCCAGATGCACACACGTGTGTGCGTGCGTGTGTGTGTGTGCGTGTGTGTGTGTGTGTGTGTGTGTGTGTGTCCCCTCTTAAGCCGTATTAAATCACTACAGAGGAGAAGCCAGGAGGGAGAACATTAGCGGACCTTCACACTGCGCTGTGTTGTGCTTCACTCCCTGTAGTTCGGTCAGATTATAATCTCTGATGTCATGACCACAGCTCACCTGTCCGGTCCGTGTCAGAGTTCAAGCGTGTGTTCTGTGTTCTGTGTTCTGTGTTCTGCGCGGTGCCAGGGTTTCAGTTTGGGCCTGAATCGAGCCGAAGTGAAGCAGCATCCCCCCGCTCACGTCCCGCTCCGTGTCACTCTGTGAAGAAACGCCGTGTTGTCGGGACGATCTGGATGGATTATTATTTCTTTGACTGCAGGGAGAGAGAGAGAGAGATGGACCGCTGGTTGAGCAAGACTGACTCTTAACAGGAGAGAGAGAGCGGCGAGCAGAAACCATCTCTGCTTTCAAGACAAAACAGAGAGGGCGGAGTCAGGCAGGGCTTTCAGCTCCGCCTCCGTCTGGCCTGCAGGGCTCCGCCTCCTCACACGTGATACAGGCCTAATAAATGTCGTCTTTACTTTTGAGAAAGGGAAACATTTTTTAGTCTTTACTGTGTGTTTGAATGTTAATTTTGATAAATAATAAAGTTAAGAAAATATATATTCTCCCAGGCATTTAGGAGGGGTTAGTCATACACGTGGGCAAGCTCAGGCCCATAAGCCCCGCCCACAATGCCGCATCTGGTTCACTTGGAACCGGACTGAGTCCTGACTTTTCACACAGACCGTGGTTAGTTCAAAGATGCGGTCTCACCTCTCTGAACGAGCTAACAGAGTAACCTCACCGAGGTTCAGTTAAAACGAACCAGACAGGAGGAGAGGAAGACTCTGAGTCCTCCGAGCCTGTGAGGACGGAGCAGGTCCACCTCACCGCGGGGTCCTGCAGCGCCGCACAGAGGAGTAAGACCTCTGCATCGTACTGCATGTGTTCATGTATGGGCTTACACTTAGTCTGTGCAGCACCTCTGTGTTTTTGCTCTGTAGTTTACTGAAGTGTGAGAGCGCTGAAGCTCTGCAGGATCTGGTTTGAGTTTCTCTGGGAAATGATCTCACCGGCCAGGCCTCGCGTTCCAAATCCAATGTGGTACAAAATGTGTTATCCTTGGAAAAAGGCTGATTACAGCAATTTGCCACTGAAACAAAGAGTGTTTGTGACAGTCGGGCAGCGCGGAGCCGTAATTACAGCAATGATCCATCAGGGAAAATGAGAGAGAGAGAGAGAGAGAGAGAGAGAGAGAGAGTTGGATGTAAGTGAGTGATTCCCACTTCCCGGGGGACGAGCAAATCGACTGTGTTTCAATATTTGCCCTGCAGGGTATGCACTGTTTCAGATTTCTTGCTTACAGCAAGCCATAAAGAATGTGTGAAAAAAAAAGGTTGCAGGCCAAACAAAACGATTGAAACGTCTCACATGACAAATCAACTTAGACCAAACAACACAGCTCAGTTTACCAGCTTGTTTATAGATAGTTTACCCACCTTTTCAGGGCTGACAGAGTTTTAGGAGGTAAATTCATTGTTCACATTACACTAGGTCGTCTCAAACTGGTGTAAACTGTATAAGGACAGTGTCTTTTAATGAAGAAAAAAGGGACATTCTTTGCTGACACTATAATTTCATTTTTGTTCACGATGGTTGTGGTGCCTTGTGCTGATCACAACACTGAGGTCTTTAAAACCTTTAAATTCAATGCATGGACGATATGAATATTGCAATAGGCTATCGAGTTTGTCACTCATTATTTATTGCCTTAATTGTCTTTCAGGAACGCCGTTGACGGAAACAAGAAGTTGTTCGCCATCTATGACACAAGGTAGGCCACTTTACACCAACACTATCCACGCGCGCGCGCCCACTAAGCGCGCGCGTGAATTTATTTACGCGGTTTTCCAATATTACTTCAATACGTCGACACGCGCGCGCGCACATATACGCGCGCCAACACATACATCAGCTGGATTTCCAATATCCACTTCAATAATTCGAGACCCCCAAAGTATATAATTTATGTCGGAAACGCTAAATTTCAGATGTGGAAAAAAGCCATAATAGATGATTAGAGGGCAAATCAATCACAGCCATCGATTAGGTTTGGCTGATAAATAGTGCAGCTCTAGCTGTCCCTTCCCTTGATATTGTTAGGGTCCCGCCATTTTCATGGGAAACACAGGGGAAGGGGATTGGCGCAGATGGTGTGAGGAACGCTGCAAAAAATGTTCATCTTAACAAGCCACTTAGTTGAGCTGAGTCTTAAAAATTTTGCATTTCTTAAAGCGCGTGATAAAGTCAAATTAATATGATGAATTCTCTGGTTTACAATGTTTTAACACTCAATACTAAATGACATCGTTGAACAGAGGCAAAGCAGTTAACTAGTGCCAAGATAAGATAAACCACTTAATTCAGTGCTGCAACAAGTTGACTTGACCTGGAAACAAGGATTATCTCACCCCCTAATGGCAGATTTTTTTTTCTCCGATATGACATGTTTTAACCAGAGAAAATAATAAGCTTCACCCATTCAGCCTCGGCGGCAGACTGAGCCGTCTCGCTCCAGGTGGACATTTTTTACAGTGTACAAGTGTGAGGCTTCGTCTCCCGTTTGAACAAGCTGAGTGCCTTCACCGCCACCAGCATCCCTCGTACACCCTCCTCATCAATATGCGTTTCAGCTCCTGAATGTAAGAGCCCTTCTTGCACAGTCAGAGAGGGAGCAAAAGAAAACCCAAAGCCAGTATTCATTACAAGGAGGTGATGTCAACCCATATTTTACATCTGACTTGATCTCCAAGCTGGCGACTTTCTCAGCTGACTTTCTCCTTCTCGCGCGGTCAATGGATTTACTTTGATTTCCTAACCGTCCGGCTCGTCTTGATTGCTGTCTGGGGGCTATTTTTTTGTGTTGTTGTTGTTGTAAACAACGAAGGGCAAAAAGAAGAAAGGGGGATGTTGGCTTTACAAAGAGCTCGTCAATTTCGTGTTTTGTCGGCACTGGTTGTCGGGTCAATTGTCTGTTGCGCGAAAAGGTGAGTGTTCTTTTTTTATTTCTTTATTTTATTTTAATTTTTTTTTGTCTGAAAAGCCAAGGTTAATTTTCCGGGCGGATTGATACAGGAAACAAGGTGATCTTTAATGTTGTTTTTGTTGTCATTTCAGCGTCAACGAACCGGGGAACATGTCCTTTGTGAAAGAGACGGTGGATAAACTACTGAAGGGATACGATATTCGACTAAGGCCAGACTTTGGAGGTATGTCCGCCTGTATTTACCCCCATTAATCCTCCTTCACGCCGTAGGCAGCTTTATTTTTGGCGCCATTCATTGTGTTGTGGTCAGGTGCAGAGGTGTAGGCCTATACATATATTCTCATTTTTAACCTCTTCCAGGCGCCCCGGTTGCTGTTGGAATGAGCATAGACGTGGCAAGCATAGACATGGTGTCAGAAGTCAACATGGTGAGTGAACTTACAACACCGAAATAATGTTGTTCTGTGTTTACTCCACCGCATAATGCTTGCAATCATGCTGCACACTCGCAGTCAATCTCTCTCTCACTCTCTCACTCTCTCTCTCTCTCTCTCTCACACACACACACACACACTGTCTGTCTTTAAATTCAGAGCTCATACTAGAAATTTGTAACGGCACCAAAACACCCTAATAAATAACCCGTAACCTTTATAAATTCCTTTGCCCTATAGTGCTGATGTAAATTCAGGTTTCCCTTTCAAGCCATTATGAGATGTTGAGATGGATGATGGGAGCTGGGCTGGGTTTCCTGTAAGCATCTAAGCAATAAATCCATCTTTACCCCCTAGGCCTACAGTATAATGTTACTTAACATGCATAGGAAACTCAGTTTGGTTGTGAAAAATAGCGATAAGACAAGTTCTGAATCCTGTTCGCAACCATGCTGATCTCCAGTCAGTTGTAAAAGGCAAAAAAAGGCATGGATGAAAGCTACCGTGCTTTGTTTAACAGCATATACATTCCACATAAACCGCATATACTGTACCTACAGTTTGCAAAAGATGTGATGTGATTAAACCTGTCACACTCCACAAGCCAACAGAGGTTAAAAGGTCTTAGACAACTTATTAACCCCAAGGCTGACCCTCTAAGTTAGCTGACTTTCCAGCTTCAGTAATGATGCAACAAAGAACATTTAAATCTTAATATCCTTTCGAAATCGGTGGCCTGAAGACATTTTACTTTTCACTTCATTCTGCTTGTTAACCTTGTGAGCCATGGTTAACCGTGTGCAGGGGTGTCCTCCCAGGAGGCCGTTTGAGGGTACGGCTATCTGGCACTCTGATTGGATTTGCTAATTCCTGAGCCAGCTGCTGTTAGCCTGTGTTGACATGTACCCACATGAGTAAAGTAACTTTAGGCTATTATAATTGGGCAGGGACAATTTAGGCCAAGCATTGAAATATCATTGGTCCAGTCCTTGATGAATTCACAAATGCAGACCCAAATGAAATTGTGCCTGTGGCATGAATCACAATATTCAAATGGAGATGTGGTTAACAAGCCACTGTGAGTGTAAATGGAAATGCAGATACACTGCAGATTTAGGCATTTAGACTCATATTCAGTGTAACAGTTTTCTGAAGAAAGGAAGATATTCTGCTGTTAGTGCAAGATGACATGTTTACCATGCACTTTTAAGAGTTCTCTAAAATGAGTATGTTGTGGTCAAGATACCCGTGCACCTTTAAAAACTTAACTGCAGTTGCAAAGAGAGTAAGCAAAGTCATTGTCTTCAAAGGTGCATGCGTTTTTTTTACTTGAAACAAAATCTTGAAACAAGGCACACTAAAGTGGATCATTTCACTAACATCAAGGAAGTCGCACATCATTCGAGAAAATTATTCAACTTGATTTGCATTTGAAACAAGTGAGATGACACCACCCTGTTCCCTGTTTTTTTTTCTTTCACTTGTTTTAATAAAACTAAAACAACTGGAATGAGTTGTTCAGGTGGCTATTTTTCACAGTGGGGGCTGGATCCATCAGAAACCCAGGCCACATTTAGAGATTCCAGATCAACACCTCTACTGACAAGTTTCATGGCCAATTGCCTCTGTGGATTCGGCCATTTTGACTTTATTAGAGATGGCGGCTCGTGAGCCCATGTGGTTTTACCACAGTGCAGTCACCATGGCATTGATGTCATCAGGACAAATTCAGGGCAGGAATAAAACACGTCACTCCTCTATACTGTACCGATAAATTCACTGGATGGTGCAGAATTTTTTTTTCTACAATCGTTTTTTGTCCATATGTCTTGTCAAAGGGGTGGTTGGGTGAGATATTTACTGCCTCCTAGCACAAAACAACATAAAATCATCTGAGGGAGGCAGGATTGATAGGGTTACTGATCAATACCAATGACTAAACCATTACTTCACCAGGTGCCGAGCTTTCTCAGTTTCAAAATTCACTTTCCAGGCCATACTCTGTTTTGGAACAAAATCTCCCCACCCCAACACCACCACCTACTTGAATTTTCAGCTGCTCACCAACTGAACATGACTGTGAGCGCGTGACCACTGTCACAAGACATTGCAGCCATAAAGGCTAAAGACCCTTGTTCTTAAGCCAAAAAAAGGAAGTGACAAAGCAGTATTACTATTTCCAGCAGTTTGCATGGCAATACATGACCTCCTCACCAGAAGTATCTGCCTTTAATTAGCTAGCTCATTTCTCTACATTGTGAAAATGTGATGTAATTGTTTCTGTCAATTTACAGGCCACCGTAGCACACAGGGATGGGAGGGGTGGCGGGGGTGTGCCAGAGACTTGTGTAGGAGGTGGCAATTTAGGAACAATATTGTAGCAATTCCTACTAGAGGTCACTAGTGGTAGATACAGGTGAAAGATTAAAGCTCCTTAAATAAAAGTTGTCCTACTGTGAATTTAACTAGCTACAAATCTTCCCATTTAACCTGGAAATTTTCACATGGCCCCCATAATCCTCCTCTCTTAAACAAATGAAATTTACAGGACACCACATGATGAGAGGACATAGTTCTGCTAACACATACCGTAACATTTTATAATAAAACATGTACATGCGGGGCCTCTATCTGTTTATGTAATAAGCTCTAAGCTATGTTTGTTGATAGTTCAGTCGTTAACATTAACTAGCGAGACAAGCTTTAACGTTACCATATTCTCCGTAGATGAGATGAAGGCAGCTGATCCACTAGGGAGCCCAAGAGCTGAGATCACATTCAACTAAACTGATAATTAATTAGGTCCACACCTGACTGCCACAAATCCCAGTGGGACTATGCATAATCTGTGCTTGTTAGATGGACAATTTCTGGATGGTATCCAGTGTTGAGACTAAAAATAAGACTGATCAAGTTGTTTGTATTGTTTGCATGCGGTGCATTTGATCCAAAGCAGGAGAAGGTACTGTGAAGGTATGCAGTGTTAGCATGGGGAGGGGGGATGGGGGTGATGAATTCCCTGGTGTTGATAGCGATAGTGCCGTGTTTTACCCATTGAACTACACTAAACCACACAGCACAGATACATGCCATCAGCCATATTAAAAAGTGCTGCTTGGTGCACTGAAATGAGGAGTGGAAGCTATCAAGTTTGTTCTAGGAAATATGCAGAGGGAAACATTGAACTGTCAAAAACTGCTTAGACAATGAGAAAAAGAGAGAATGACAAGGATAAAAACGCAACAAACATGGTAGCTGGAATATAACACGCTAGGATAAGAAGATCCTGAGGTTATCATTTTTCATAATGAGAGACAATGTCCTCTTCCAGGTGCAGTTTTTACAGTGTACATGAGTGTGTGAGGTCTATTTTTTTTTGCCAATGTCAGATCCAAAATGTTCTCACAGGGTTAGAAAGGTTGAGGTTGAGGTTAAGTGATAGGGTTAGGGAGCATTCAAGGTTAACCAAGGGTTAAGGTTAAACATTGAGTGGTGAGGTTTAAAGGTGTTGCAAATGAATGTAAGTCAACGGGATGTCCTTACAAATATAAATAAGAAAATTGTGTGCGCGTATATGTGGATTTTCATGTTTTAGAGAGCAAGTAAGAGGGCGATCAACAGATAAAGAGATTGGGAAATAAATCAAACCGAAAGATTTATTGAGCAGCGAGTGAAACAGACAGAAGGAGAGAGAGGAAGAAAGCGAGTGATCGAACATCTGAGTAGGAGTAGGAAGAAAGATAAAGGAGCGGGGGGTAGCTGATCGAAACATTCAGCGAGCTCGGGAGACGCCGAGACACCGGGAGAGTGCTTAGCATCTGGCCCTTCCATGAATCCACCTGGCAGGGGCAGGCCGGCTGTAAATCAGCCTCTGCTACGCCGACACCTTTCCACCGCTCGAGCTCCTACACTAGCAGATGCCGAGGTGTCTACGGAAGACACTCTAATTACCTCGGAGACTTGTTTGCAGCTTGTCGGGAGCCTCAGTTGAAGAAAAACATATTCTAGGACAACATCAGAGTGAGGCAACATGGCTTGATGCGTGTGGAAGCCTGTGCCTTTTCAGCTGCGTGGGATACATGTGTCCCTAAAAGGATAGGTCATATGGAAAAGTGGTTGCTGTCCAATCCCAGTTAGGGCCGAGGGTGTTTTATATATTCTGAGGGAGAGCTATAAGTGTTGGGTTTACATTTACTGAAGGTTGATGTAAGGTTAAGGATATGGTATCGAGGCTTAAGGCTGAGGTTAAGGGGGAAAGAAAGAAAGACCCTCTGTTAATAGATGCCTCATCACATTGTGTTTGTGTGTATCTTTGACTTAAAATACTGCAAGTGAAGAAAGCTGAGGTGCAAAATAAAATAAAAAAACAAGTGTAGGTGGGTTCATCTTCCTGTAGACCTTCTAAAGGCATCTTTCAGAAATGGATAAACAGACTTTATTTCTCTGTTTCTCGGCGAGCTGTCAAGGCCTTCCAGCCCATTATCTGCAGCACACGATATTCATCATAACTTCAGTAAAGTAAATTACTGCAAAGTGGAGGTAGAGTTCCTTGCATACAAGCATGGTCAGAGTCTGCACTGTGAATAGTTGCAGTAACAGGCTGAGCAAGCTAGTCATCCATACGCCCACGGCTGCGTGTGGGTGTCAGAGAGAAAAAAAAAAAAATCTGTCATTATGGAGAGGTGAAAAGATCTCTCCCGCTCTCTTTCTCCAAATGTTCCCACTATCTGTTGTTTTCATCTCTTTTTTTTTCCTCCTCTCATTTTTACAGTGGCTCCCAAAAGATATCAGTGCACCATCACCACAACAAATTGATGTTTGAAATTATGTGTCAAAATTAGGTGTGCTCCATTTAGTTTTCCTCCACTAGGTTCTTTTCATTTCTGGGAAGATTTTAAATGAAAGCGGTGCTGCTGAGCAGCGTGCGCATCTGTAATTGTGTTGATGACATTAGGATTTTATTTTGTTTTATTTTGGGGGGGGGAGGCGTTAAAGCTTATTTAGGGTTACAAGTCATTCACAACACGCAGTTCACAGCCTAGTATGACCCTGAATGTGTCACAGTCACCAAGGTAATCACATCCGTATGCTACCCTGCAGGAAATAAATCTTGGAATCAGATGTTGCCGATGTACTAACTATGTCATCCTAATTATCTTATATAGGTCTCCCAGCTATGAAAAAAGAGCATATCTTTTCCCTGTACTGTGAGTGGGGCTGAATATACCCCCATATCTTTTATCCGGCATCCGGCTTCCTGCCTGATGGAATGTAATTGGCCCCAGGAGAAGGCATGCTGTAGGATGAAGTGATGATCACCAAGATTTAGAATAAGCAGAGCGGGCACTTCCTGGTGTATGGTGCCAGCCGAGTAACCACTGAACGGACTGCTGATTTGACTGGGAATGCCCACTCTACTGATTCTAACTCTACACTTCTCCCTTTTTATTGCTCTCCGGTGTTGCATGGTAATAGCTTTGTGCGCCGTTGCATACACCTTTAAGACACTGCATGTATTGGCCTGGGGAACCTGAAATTGACAGGCGCCGGCCTCATTTCCTTTCTTAGTCCCACTCAGGCAACTGTTATTAGTGAGGTAATGGCAAATAAAAAAAGGCAGGTAAACACCACCACAGGACTAACAACCAGCAAGTGAAAATTTACTGTAAATATCAAACTAGGCTATATTTTTTTTCTTGTGACCTACATCAGCCTGTTATGGCTGACTAAAATGTCTATTAAGTGTTGAGAGCTGGTTAAAAATGGGTAAATCCGCAAAGGAATAAGTGGATAAATTGAAGTAAAGTGGGTTTACTTTTCTATACAACTTTGGTTATGAAACTGATAAGAGGGTCAGAACAATACAAGTTCCAAAGCCCTGTGGTTTTAATAGTGAGAATCAGTCTAATATGCTCCTTGTGGCTTTGGAATAGCTTCAAAATTGGGTTGCAGACTTCTTGAATTGAGTGCAGCATTTTTAGTAGGTACTGCACTTTACGAGCAGTGTATCATGTTTGAAGGTATTTTCCAAGGATTGAGTCAATGGGACAATGACTCTTTCTAGGTTTGGTTGAACATTTTACTATGTCATTGAGTGAATCAGCAAATAAACATCAATTTTTTTTTTCATTTGAGGTCTGGGCTGGGTGATACCTGGTTAATGCTCCCTTAGGCTGCTCTTAAACAAACGGCCTCTGAAACCTATTTCACCCTTCCAATCCTGTTTTCTCTAACTGCTTCTGTTTTTTCAGCGTATGACACACATTTAGGACGTTAAAAAAAAAAAAAACACTCACACACAAAGTTTGTACTTGGCCATATCCCAAAGCCCAGATCCAGTCCAAAAATGGTGCCAGTCGATGCCAAAATTAGCAGGTACTTTGATTCATTCTCATTTAGATGCTGATAGATTCTGCAGTTTACTGTGATACATTATGAATGTTTTTATTGCTTCCAAGCATGGAAAAAACAACCTGACTTTATCTCCATAAGGGAAAGAATGGGATGCGTGCCACATAGGCCTACAGTAAAATTACAAAGAAATAGGGCCAACATTGTCTGGTGCAGCGTCAGAACTGTGGCTCTGTTCATGTAACAAGAGAAATAATGTTTGATTTCAGCAATTACCATTGTTTGCTCCCTGGCGCTCTCTGACTCCCCCACTTTGTTATTAGGCAATACATCATAAAATATTAGATATCGAGGAAATGATCCTGTATATTGAAGGCCAACACCATCATTTGGAAACGGCTCAATTCAATCACCTCCCTCTATTTTCCCTCAATAAGAGACCGTGCTATTTTTACCATTCTATAGCAGCAGAAGGGGGATAGGAAGTCGCACAGGGATTCCCCCGCACTGCGGTGATATGCCGCCTCGGGGCGATCCTGAGGGAATGCTCCGAAATTACATTGAAGTGACTCGAATTGCTTTACTGAACGGGTTCATATGCAGTACACAGTGATTACATATCATATCATCATTTTTCTCTCACGCACAAAAATGTGAAGTTAAACTGGGAAAACTAGCAGCGCTGTGGTCATTTATTTTTCATGGTACTGTTGCACAAAACAGCTTTGATTTGTGTTGGATCGTGGTGATTCTTGTGAAAAATTGCGAATAGATTCACATTGAGATCAGTGTAGATCCGTTTTTTTTAACATATTCCGTTCTGTTCTATTCTAGTCCGGGCTATGATGATGAGGCACAGCTAGTTGTTGATAAACAGCAGCATATGCTAGGGTCAAACGACATATTGCATATGACACACAATGTTAGCAGGATATTTCCTAGATACTGGAGGTATCACAACATAGCAGTTGGTAGGGTACCATTACACAGAGAGAGAGGGAGAGAGAGATTAAATTGAGAATCGGTCAGTTCAGAGACAAAATTCTGCTTATCTGGGTTCTCACATATGCTGAATGAAAATTAATAAAGCTATGATTAACCAGTTGAGTAATCAGTATCGTTTCCATTGTTGGCCGTCAGTATTTTAAAAAATAATATGGTGATACCACACTTTCCATAGATTCAAAGTATACTGGGAATTTGTGTGCTATGGCAATGGAATCACTAAGTTGTCAATAATTGAATAATTAATAATCCTTAGTCCTAGTTTATAGAAAATCAGACTCCCCTACGCCCCCACCTGAAGAAAAGGGAAAGAAGTATTCCAGGGCAGGTAATGCACAGCGCACGGCTGCAGTCGTTCTCATTTGAAATTCATTTTGATTGTCTGCATGCAAGATTGATGAGGACTCCTTGGCCGTGTATTTGTACAGGCTACACGGTTGATTTAAATCATTCATGTCTTTCGAGGTGTGTGTGTGTGTACTGTAGCAGCTCATTCACCTGCCCACCTCCCCACCTGCTGATGCTCTGTCGGGACATGGAAATGCATACCGAAAGAATGACCCCGCTGATCAGAGATAGAGGAGAGAAGCGGAGGTATTGGAAAGGCGGGGGGGTCAATACAGCCCAGAGTGAGAGAGACGAGTTATGCAGAGGGATTGATGGAGGGTAAAGTTACAGTAGTGATGGAGGAGACAGGGAAGGCAGGTCTATTTATTCACACAGCAAATTAAATTTCCACATGCTGTGATCATGTCACAAAATCCTGGAAACTGATTCTATTTTCCTTGCACACGCCAAGTTTTTAGGATACTGGCCTGTTGGTTAACTTACCTGTTTATGTTACAAGAACATAAACACCAAAATCAACCGTCGGTCCCCATGTGTAGGTCGTTGGGTCCAGTATTTCTGAATAACAGTTTAGTATACACTGTGTTGACTGACAGTGCGCACTCCAAGGTAAAAAGACTGACCTTTTAGTAATAAGAGGTTGTTAGTGGATAGTAAGTTCATACATTTTCAGGGAGCCAATGTCGTCATGTTTATTTCTGGAACACTTTCAGCTGACCACATAGTCATTTCCCATCGCCCACTGCATTTACTCCCCATGGAAATGGGGAAAGTAGATCTGGGAGTTCAAAACATTTTAGCTGTTATTTTTTTATTTTATGTGAAATTTACCAATGTCCGGCAAAAGGCTATCAGACTTGGACAGACTTGTCAGGCTACCATTTAGCTTTAGAGTGATTACAGCTTCATGTTTTCTCACTTTTGAGATAGTGCTAGTTGCTTTCACTCATCATAGTGTGTGCAAGTGCCAATGATCTACTGGGGACACATGGATGATTTTTCGCTCTTATTACTTACCAGGTCAGTTGGACTGGCCAAAAAAGTGGCACTAAAAATAAGAATTTGTCTTAAAAACCTATGATTATTTATATCAATAACAATATTCATAACAAAATCACAGAATGGCTCCGTTTAGAGAAGGGGTCTAATGAGGAATCATGTTTAGAGACAGTAATATTCCAAAAGTTAATTATCACCAGATATATTGGATAGTAATGATTTGTAGTGATATTGGACCCAGACTAGAATCGCTTTGGGGGCTGCAGGCCTGAACAGGTTTAGTTTCAACTCCCACCATATATTCATGGCACAGAGCCAATAAGCTTTCCTTCTCATGCTGTGCTGCCAATCTGTATCCTGTGCTAGCTAAGGTTTTTCTTGTTCCCATCCCTCTGTGCCAAGCAAACCTGGGAAAAATAGTCATTGAATATGAAAGAAAAAATATAGCAATAAATAATTAACGTGCAGCACTGAATCAGACTTGTATTGATGAATCTATTCAAGAGCCCGAGAAGATAAATGAAGATATTCCATCTATCCTAAATCTGTCAAGTGTCTGAATTTTCATAATGTCATTTCTTGTCATGAATATTTAATATCTCCAGCATTTCATGAGCATTTAGTATCGCAGCCTTGTGATTGTGCGAGAGAGGCGCATGAAGAGACAAATAACTACTTGGGTTACGTAACTGCTGTAACACACATGAACATTTTGGGAAACCGTGCTCATTGCAGTGCCCGTTTTAATCCTCGTTTCGTTTCAGTTTGGTGCGAACCTATGTGTGAAAACTGCAGCACCAACAGTCATCTGTGCCTTTGCCAGTGCCAGCTTGGTGCGGGCTGGTTTCATTTCAACACCACAGTGGGAAGAGGGGAGATCATGGCATGGCCCCGAGAGGGAGAGAGAGAGAGACAGGGAGAGAGAGATAGGCAGACAGACTGAGGGAGAAAAAGAGGGAGAGAGGAGGGGGAGCAGAGAGACTGTTAGCTTGGGTAAGTGGATTATGTGGTGTGGAAGGAGGGAGGGAGGGGAAGGCTGTGGGAGCAACTCTGGTTCATCTGTCCCCTATCTCCACTGCCTGCTCTGCTATGGTCAAATACTACTTGAAGCAAGGCAAAAAAACAAACAAAAAAAAAAACACACACACTTTCTTGCCTTACCTTGATTTTCCTGCTCCTAAAATGAATCCTACCCCTAAAATTTTACCACAGCAGTGCTATTTTTCTTTCCATTTCATAGGACTAATGGCAGAGTTTCCTCAGGTTTGGAAATATCTCAACAGTTTGTTTTAGCTTGTGTGGCTTTGCTGTGTGCTACACTTTTGCCAAAGGACAATAAAAGGACTATCTGCAAGTTTTGTAGCATTGTCAGAAGTTATTTTTTCCATGCATACTTCTTGCTGATGGAAGCGTAAATAAATAACTCAATTAAGTACTAAGTCAAACAACAGTGATTTTGCAGGAGAACCATGGCACCTCCATACTGGTGCATGTGGTGCTTAACCATCGGGTTAAAGTTTATCATCTATTTTGCATGAAATGTCCCATTATGATCAAGAAACTGTTTGAATTAAGTGAATGGAAAAAATGTTTTTTTGGTGCCATTGAGGTTCACAGCTGAGGCTTTGTGAATCACTTAGCTAGTGCTGGGAATAGATTACAATCAGAGAGGGTAAAAAATGTCAATATATTGGGTGAAATTTTCTACCAATTTTTTTTTTTTAATAAAGCTGTGGCTACATGAGTCAGCCTGCCCACACACTGCTGTACAATCCCACATCACTGCATGGGTTACTGTATACCAGGAAGGGAGGGCAAAGGCACTTCTGAAAATTTGGCTGCAACATGTGAACCAGTTGGCCTACACTCTTCTCAGCCTGTAGGACGCTGTGTCATGCCACAGAAAAACTAGGAACACCAAAACAGCGGGGATGGGCCAAGCAAAGCTTTCAAAGCAGTGGGCGTGTTTGTTTTGGGGTTAGTGACATGGCTCTAAGCCTTCATATTTCATATGCTACCAACGCTTCGCTCTGCAACAACAACCTGTTCAGTACATGTTATCAGTAGTTCAGTACTGTTATTTTTTAAATTGTGTTTGTTGTGATCACCGCAAATCATGTTAATCCACCCCATGTATCTATCTATCTATCTATCTATCTATCTATCTATCTATCTGTCTATCTGTCTCTCTTTCTGTTTATGTGTCTATTTTTCTATCTGTCTATCATAAAATTAAAAAATAATCTCCTTAAAGTGATTTGGAAGTTTAGTAAAACATTTACCTGTATGTTATTGGGCTCAGTATAAGTCTATGTAGAGCCACGCAGGTGATTTCTGCATGTAGAATGCACATCTTCTGTTTTTCACCTCTTCATGTGTAGTACATTTACAAAAGGACTCTCAAAAACATAGTTTACAAGATGACTCAAAGAGTATCAAATAAGGAGGAGTATCCTTATTTGATAATCTTTGAATCGTCTTTCAAACTTGTTCATATTTTAGTTTTAGTCAGATGTGACCTTTTCTCAGTTTCTCTTTGTCTCTGTCCATAGGACTACACGTTGACCATGTATTTCCAGCAATACTGGAGGGACAAGCGTCTAGCCTACGTGGGCATCCCCCTCAACCTGACCCTGGACAACCGGGTGGCCGACCAGCTCTGGGTCCCTGACACCTACTTCCTCAACGACAAGAAGTCTTTTGTCCACGGAGTCACCGTCAAGAACCGTATGATCCGGCTGCATCCAGATGGAACAGTTCTCTACGGCCTCAGGTGGGTTATTCCCTGCACTGCCAGTGTATTGTCTTATTGGCTTAAGATAAAAGAGTTTAAAGCTGCAATAAGGAATCTTTTTTTTTTTGCCTTGAGGCAGCTAAGTGTATTGCAAGTCCTGCCCTTCCTCCTTTTCATTTGATCAAATACACATTTGTCTCTCATCTTGGTGAGCTGTCTGATGAATTCTGTAAGACAATCCAGCATTGCCACTAGCTTGCTTGATATAGAATATATCAAAGTGACAAACATCCTACCTCTGTAGCAGTAAATAAATTAGCCCTGCATCACTTCGCCGCCGTTTCGTTGCTTTCAGATGGCGTCAGCGTGGAAAAGCAATATCGATGTTAACCAGTGTTTTTCAACTGATCTTGTCTGCTACACATTGAGCTTCTCTGTACTTTTTTCTCACTGCCTTTCTCCGTTGTTCTTGTTGTTCTGGCTTTGCTGCACTGTGGCTGCTAGTGTCACTTTGATAGCCACAATCCATCTTTGCTTTAGTGGCTTTCATTAAGCCAATTGTTTTTAATGAGGCTATTGTTTTCTGCCCCCTATTCTTGTTGTTTTATGCTGTGGTATCTTCTTGTTTCCACATGTTTTATTTCATGGTTAGGATCTTTGCATTTATTTGATTGTTAAATATCTGTTGACACCGAATCCTTTACCATTCATTCAAAATGGGTTCTAAAAATGATGTTACTCTTTTACATGGCACTGTATTTCCCAGTATAATGTGGCTCAGTGTTTTGTCATCAGGGTGGTGATGCACAAGGCAATTTGGTGAATGCAAATGAGCAATGCTCCCAATAACAGGCAACACAATGAATCACAGGGTCAAATGTTGTTGGTGCAGATGTTCGAAACATAAATCCACTTCAGGGTAATGATATTAGTTCTGTATAATTTCTGCAGCATGAGCTACACTCTAACAGTTAGAGTCTAACTAATATATCTAATGTAATGTGTATATATAATATTTGTTTTTATTTTTAACATGAACATAAAATCAGAGATCAGCAGTAAAATGAACTGTGTACAGGCTAGAAGGTGAATTAATGCACTGTTTAGCTGGCAGCCGTTGTTTGATATTTGTTTCATAAAGCCCTTGGTTTGAATTTCCATTGATCTTTTAGTCAGAAAGGTTCAGAAGAGTTAGTATGTCCTATGAATATGGATGCATGCTTTGAATTATTAGAGTGCTAGGCAAAATGTGGGTGTGCCTGTGTGTTTGTGTGTGTGTGTGTGTGTGCACATTTTCATGCATAACATACATGCTCGTGTTTTTGTGTGTGTGTTTGCAGGTATATGTTTCTGTGTTTGTGTGTGTATGTCTGCACACATAATACACCGTCATATAGTCGAGCTTGTTTGTGCAAGAAAAGTTCATAGCACTTTGTGTGCTACTTATAGCCCTCTTAATGCAGTGGCAAGATCAAAAGATTGGAAGAGGGAGCTCCATGACAGTGATGTTTGTGATGAATTGCTACATAAATGTAAACCAGGTAGGTTTGAATAACATGCTGAACTCATATTCCTGTCACAATATCAAAGAGTGAAGTATCTCTATTTATATACACTATATACTGTATATTAATATTAAATGGCTGAAATATGAGCGTTTTAAATGTATTTTGATGATGCACACAAAGTAGTGGGAGGGACAATCTTCTGGCAGACAGGCTGGATGATTCCCCCACAAATACTAAATATAAGGCTATAAGGAGTTCATCTGTGTGAAGTTCAATGGAAGAGTTTACCATTACTGTTGGAAGGGCTTCAAACCACATCAAAGGATAATGTAGATCAATATCAAAACAAGATGTTAAAAATTTCTGTGGCTGCAATATGTTCCAAATATGTTGATATCTCGTGGATCTAATGGTGAGGCATTATAATGTTTGTTGTGTAATGTTATTTCCTAATGGGTTTCCGTAGTCTTAACAGAGTCTTAACTGAATCAAGAAATCCAGTGGCTTACTGCCAAGCTGTAAGAGGCGGGCTTTTAATCAGGGCAGACCCAGCCTGAATCATTCTGAATTTACATCTCACTTTGCTTCTTATTTTAACTGACTGGTTATCAGCCTTTTGATCCTGTTAAACCTAAAATCACAAGGATGCGTGCTCATGGCAACCCAAATCAGGTGTGCTATGACGCTTCATTATGATTTTTATTTTCAGGAAATTGCACGTCATTAGTAAGTGGATGGCAGCCAGTTTTATTTACGGGGACAAAAACTGCTGCAGAGGTAGAAACACAAAAGAGTGAGCACTGCTTGTCTGTTGGTGTCAGTGATCTATAGTATAATTATGTATAGTATTACACAGTCTGCATTTTACCTCACAGGTGGAGAATGATGGATTACAATGTCAGTGGCCTCCAGTAATCTGAAACTAATCTAAGAAGTTGAGTAAAGACAAATGGACATTTAGGTTCCGCCAAAGAGAAAGTCAAATGGTATCACCTTAATGCTTTACTGATCTAATTGTATCCCCAAACTCTGTTAGGCTTCCTTGTTAAGTACCTATACTCACCTACTTATCTGTTTTTTATCATGACAAATTTCCAAAGGGGCAGTAAAATGATCACTCATCCCACAATACAAATACAATTTCTGTTCTCTCTCTGTCTCTCCCAATACACAGTCTGTCTCAGTCACATATCTAAAATACATTCTCTCTTGCTCCCTCTCCTCTCCCCTCTGTGTCTACTTCTTCTTCAGGATCACTACAACAGCAGCATGCATGATGGATCTGAGGAGGTATCCCCTGGACGAACAGAACTGCACTCTGGAGATAGAAAGCTGTGAGTAGAGGCCAAATGGCTCCAGGTCCAAAATTCAGACTGCAAGAGCTTAGAGAAAAATCAACTTTCTCCTCAATGAAATACTATAGTGTGAGTGGTACAGTTTCAAACCTGGGCCATTGTCTCTTCTTCTTTTGATGTCCTTAGCATTTGTTTTAAAACTAATTGCAGTAAAAGAAGGTTGGGTTATACATGACAATACAGTGACCTCACCAACATAAACACAAAAATCATGCATATGTCCCCAGTAGATCATCGGCTGTGGTGCTCCATGCTAATATTTTAGCATAGTGCATGCTGTGTGATAGTATCTAAAAAGTGAGACATGAGAACATGTAGCAGTGGTGAAGAAAAATGGTAAGTTATTTACACATAATTGATACAAAAATAATAATATGGCAAAATAATGATATGGCGAGAGGTAAGAGACTGTGTACAGCTATGAGCATTGTGCAACAGATGAATAAGAGTTTTTTTGCTCCGAGCAGTTAAAAAAATATAAAATGTTTTTTAAACTTTTTTCTTTCTTTCTTTCTTTTTCTTTTTTCTAAAAGGTCAGTCTTTTTACTTTGCATAATGCTGGTCACTTACTGTCACATCATAGTGCATGCTAAAGTGTTAGCATAGAGCACTGAAGCCAATAACCTATACCAGAGACACGTGCTCCATGTCCACCAAAAAGTTGGAGGGCCAAAGTTCCCAGCTCTTGGAAGAGGGTTCCCGGGTCAAAACATTTGGGGGGGTCTAATCATTCTTTGATGTGCCTGACAAACAAAACGGTAAATATGGAAGATGTCAAGGCTGACGTGTTGTTCATGATTAATTGCTAATGAGCCACTGTGATGTTGCATCTGGTCTTGGAGAAGAGATGTTCAGAGATCAAAAATGAGATTGAGGACACTAGAAAAGCAAGAGCTAAAAAGAAGAAACTGCTTTATGAAATGGTGTAATGAAGATCAACTTTGACATGGTGTGCAGTCGCAAAAGGAGATGTTCATCTCCTTAATATATCTCTTGATAGGATGATCTTTTAATTTCACACTGCTTGCATCATACGTCTGTCAGGGAAGTTCAGCACTAATTCCACCCCGACAGTCCCCAGAAACTTGAAAGAGTACTGTCCCAGTTGCAGGGACCATTCTTGGGCCCAGGAACTCAATCCCCTGGGGTTAAAAGAGGGACTGGTTCCTGGTGGAAGCAGGGGCAAGAGTTCCTGGTTTCTCAAAGAGTTTCATGTGTTCCAGGGACAGTTTCTCTGCTGGCAAGGGGATAAAAGATGATATTTGTGTCTATGTTCTCAACAGGTAGGCTGACCAAAATCTAGTTTCTAACAGTTTGAATTATTACATCCCCACTAATACTACAAAAAAACTTTTCTTAGAAAGAAAGGAATCTGAAAACTGAAGGAGGAACTTGCAAGGTGAGAGAATAAGTTAGGTACTTTATGATTCTTTTGACATTTGAGTGAACTCAGATGAACCCATTAACAGACTTGCTTATCAAAGCAACTTCTGGTTCTTGGAAGCAACTTCAAACATAATTTTTTTTCTTCCCAAATGACAGCCCAGTTGGAAGATCAGCAACACTGCATATCTTGGTCTCCAATGATGGTTAGACAGATGGTTACACCTTGGTGTGTTCATGTGTGTGTGTGTACTGCTACAGATGGCTACACCACAGACGACATTGAATTCTACTGGAAGGGAGGCGAGACGGCTGTGACCGGGGTGACGCGTATTGAGTTGCCGCAGTTCTCCATTGTCGATTACAAGCTGGTGTCCAGAAACGTAGTGTTTTCCACAGGTAAACAATGTGAATATATGTTTCCCATTGTTGTGTGTTGTGTTGTTTGTGGTATGAACTGGGCCAGGAACTTCACAGACTGAGTTTCCTTTGGGAATAATAGATGACAGAACAACCTGAGGCTCTCACATATTAGACAGACGGCATTTCTAGTACATTATGTCTACAATATTGTTCACATCAAGGGTAGGCCTATTTTCAAGGTAACTGTCTAATGAATTCCTGTAGCAATCAAGTCTGTGCCAAAGCTAGATCTGTTGATCTTAAGTCCTCAGAGCCAAAGTTGTATTTTTCAGTGCCTCTAATTGGGTTGAAGTGGGGAAACGCGCTACCTTTGAAGTATCCTTCAAAAAACAGGAATGGCACAGGAATGACTCGGCATTACCTACCAAAACATGGCATAATTGCTGTGATTCACACAACTAAAAATAATTGAAAGATATGGTATATGGTCCTTTACCCTGAGAGGACTTTATGGACGCCGGAGAAATTGAAGTTTATGGTTCAGTTCTCCGGCAAGTAATAGTACCTTAGATAAGATCCAAAATGCAATTCATCGGACAAGAGCAACTGATACCAAATTTCTATCACTTTATATCTTAGTTCATTGATTACAAAGTTGACACCCCTACAGCCTAAAAATAATGTGTGTTCAGCTGTCACATACTGTCTCTCCTTTTGCCAAAAGCTTGGACAATGCATTTCAGTGCCGAGAATATATTTTCAAGCCAGTTAAACACTTTGTTAACAAAGGCAGCAGTGGTGCAGCCGAGTGTTAACAGTGCTGAGCCTGTAGCATACCAAAATTATCCTACAAAGGTGTAATGAGTGTTTATTGATCAAAGATGAAACACTGGTGCTCAATAAAAAAAAATGCCAAGACAAGAGAGAGGCGTGCACGACTTGTAAACCTCACGCCGTGATTGCCATCATTAACTCCTGTTGTGAAACACGTCAATCAAGCGTTATTTATAGGTGCGCAATGGCCACTCCCTTCAGAGGAGTTCATCTCTGAAGGCAATTAATTAAGGAGACAGGGTGACACATTTACTGTATATAATATATAATACAGTGCGTCAGTAGTTACATGAAAAATATTTTGAGTATTATATGCTCGGGGGAAGGGATGTGAGAGGGAATGAAAGGGTGATTACATTCTCCTTTTTAACTCATTATGTAATTTGTCAACGTTGTTAACAAGTTGGACAAGTGGAGTATAATTGTTCCACCACCCCTTGTTTCATGTAAATAAATGACACCCGTCAAGTATGCTTTGTCAGCGGAGACATGCACAGCTTGAATTGGTGTTTTTGCATGCTACATTGACGGCGTATTGAATCAGATTTTCATTTGCACATTTACGGAAAGCACTTTATTGATGCTCCCTAACCAGACGCCGTATAATCCAGTCAGCAGAGACACATTCGCAGACAGCTTCTCCACTGTTTTCAAGCACCATAGAGGGGAAATAAGAGCTGTGTGACATTTATATTTGTAATCTCTCCCAGAAACGCTCATGAGGAATGCCACACCCCGGCTTGTAACATGCCGTGAACGCTGCAGATTGTTCAATTCTTTGTTATTTGGTTATTTTTAACAGATCTTGCCCAGACACACAGCACAGCATTATCGTCTCCCTCTCACTCTTCCCACAAGTGCCTCACTCTTAGTCGCTGTTTGAGCAGTGGAGCTACCATATCCTTTGCTTTTGCCCTCGTTTTCCACTGTGTGTGTGTGTCTGCGCGTGTGTGCATATCCATGCATGTCTGCGCCTTCGCCTGGATCTGCGTGCTCACATTTTGCGCACATGTCCCATGATTTCGCACGCACGCTCTCATGTCTGAATGTGCTGAGGCGAACACACCAGAGTGCACTTGTTTGCGAGAAGCAGCATGTCCCCTGTGGGTGGCGACTATTAAAGTTTAGTGTCCAGCGGTCTGCTCCCGTGCTCCTGGCAGGATGTGTGGAGCACATCAAAGGCTCCCCGCAAGGCTGGCTAATGACCAGGTTCCCTCCATTACATATGCCGCTGGCTTTACTCCCTCTCTCTCTCTCTCTCTCTCCAGCTCTCTCTCTTACTCTCTCTACCCTTCTCTCTCTCCTCTACTCGGTCCTTAATTCCCTCCCCATCTCGTGAAATGATCTTTTCCCTTTTCTGTCTCTACTCCTGCCTTCTCTTTATATCTTGGCCTCTCTCGCACTCTGTCTTTCTCGCTCGTCTCCCATTTGCCTTCCCTTTCCTTTCTTCCACCTCTCCTGATCTCGTTTCTCCCTCCCATTTTTTTTCCTCTTGTTTCTTCACTTGCTTTATCTCTTGTCCTCCTTCTTTCTCTCTCTCTCTGTCTTTCTCCATCTCTCTCCCTCTCTCTCTCTCTGTAGTGTGAGGGATGGTTTGATGCCAATTACCCTGCTGTTTCTTCCGGCTCTCTAACAGAAAAACAGCCCAGGATTCAGGGCATCATATATTCATGTGGAATGAGACCCACAACATCAATTATTCTCCTCTAAGCACACATACAAACACTGCCTGTTTGAGCTTGTGTGAATGTGTGTGCATGTGCATGCGTGTGTGCATGTGTGTGTATGAAAGCCTTGCATGTGCATATGCATATGGACACACATGCGAGGTTGTATCTGCAGAGGATCACTGCAGCAACAACTTGCTTGTGTTGTCTCCCGACTGACCCGACAAATCTGTTGTGTTAGTCGACATGTAAGAGTGTGTGTGCGTGTGCGTGTGTGTGTGTGTGTGTGTGTGTGTGTTGTTCGCACATCACAGGTCTTCGTTCTCACTGTCATCTCCATTGTTGTCAAGATCACTGAGATGATGGCTTAGACAACATCCTCTGTCACGGTCATCGTCACA
>OMKZ01047444.1:0-10000 GCA_900302535.1 Neoniphon sammara | reverse complement strand
ATTTGAACAATGTTGTTAATCAGAACTTAACTTTATAATCAAATTAAATGTTCAGCAGTCTATGGTTAGTCCTAAAATTCTGTTAAGTGTTAGCTGGATGAAATTACTTTTGTAGCTGTAAGATCAACTATCAAATGTGACTAAAACTGGACTAAAACATTTCAAGTTTTCATCAGCAAAAACTAGACAAACTATGAAGGATTAAAAATGACTAAAATGTGACTAAAACTAATATGCATTTTCATCTAAAGACTAAGACTAACTCTAAAATAGCTGCCAAAATTAACACTGCTGTTCATGGGGAAGAAATAGAGTGTAGAAACTTTGGCACAAACCAACAACAAAGGCTCAGATATTTTAGATTGTTTGGCTCAGTCTATGGAGAACTTAATTAGCTATGCATACTGTCAACCAATCAGAAACCTGGTTGTATGTGACATCATTTACACCAGGAAGTAGATTGAAATTCTGAGACGTTTTTCAAAGGGTATTATCAAATTTCCACAGTGCTGGCGGTTGTAATAATTTGGGAAACTTTACATTAACACCTCATTTGTTAAATTATACCACCAAACTGAGAAATGCAACTCCCAATGCATTGCACCTTTAAAATCCATTGTTATTCAGCTGCAATCGCATTAATCGGGGTTAATAACAGCGAAGATGACAAGTTTCTCAAATGGGTTCAATTTGGTTGAAATTGGTGATTGATTGTTTGATGGATGGATTGGTTGATTCTTTATTGTCCTTTACTCAACTGCCCTGCAGCTTTATTTGGAGGAATAAATCTCATAAGATGATGTGCCTGGATCGGTCCACTTAAGTGTGCAATTACAAATTAAGAGAACAAATTCTATGTGAAACTGTTAGAAAAATGGCTTCAAATTTATCTCCTGCCTCAATTAAAGCATCCTTGGTATAAAGGTGGACTGTATAATTTGACAATTAATGGGTGTCATTTTCAGTGATGTTAAACTGAAGTCTCAATCTTTTGACCTTCAAAAAGATAAAAAGTAGTTCCTGCCTCTTCTGCACTGCTTCTTAACTGTCACCAGAGGGCGCTCTCTCCCTACAGTTTCATTGTTCTTCCTCAATGCAGCGTCTGTGTCTGTCTGCAGGTGTGGTATAGCAAGACGCCGCTGGGCAAGAGGAAGGCGCGCGCTGCCAAAACCATCGAAGAAGAAGCGGACAAGGTGAAGGGAAAGGGCAAGGACAAGACGAACAGGGACAAGAAGAAGAGCAAAGACGACAAGAGCAAGACGACGACGACGAAGAAGACGAAGAAGAAGAAGTGATGGTCTGAAATGGAAACTGATACGAGTTTTAAAGTCTAATTTTGTACCTCCACTACAAAGAGGAATTATGGACAAGCTTTAGTGTGTAAATATCAGGAAATTATTTTTTGTAGATTTGAATTTATTTGTATTCTATGGAATGCTAAATTGGCTTTATCACGCTGAATCCCTGATTATCAGGTTTGAACTTTTCGACTGTACATTTATTAGCTATTAGTGCTGCTTAATGCCCTGGTTGGGTGAAAATAAAGCAACTGAATTTTGGTTATTTTTGTTTTAACATCAGTTGAAGGATTAACTGCACTATAAAACAAGGCTGTTTTTCTTAGTTAATAAAAAGTTTAGATACACGGCTTTCACCCAGTAATTCAATCAAGTCACTGCTGAATGAGTGTTTACAATCATTTCTCCTTAAAACTGTGTGTGTGTGTGTGTGTGTGTAGCCTTTGGGCTTACCCAGTATCCTCAGACAAATCATCATTAAACATCTCTGGAACCACGAGAGCGTGCAAACGGAGACAGAGAGACGCTGCCGTCAAGTACCTTAATGATGAAAAAACAGACAAATAAATGAATTAATGCCACAATGAGTCGCTGCCCCACACACACACACACACACACACACACACACACACACACACACACACACACACACACACACACACCCCTACCTTTCTGCCTGTCTCTCCTCCTCCCTGGCAGCCTTGGCACAGCCATAGTTGCGTGGCAGAGGCTTTCTGTGCCAAGGAGCTGCTAATTAGCCTGTGTAATTTTCATTGTTGCCAATTACAGCCAGAGGGCTGCAGCACGGCACCTTTTCCCAGGTCGCTCTGTGGCCACGTGTGTGTGCGTGTGTGTGTGTGTGTTTATACTCAATGCTAACGAGCCGGCCTGCCCTGCCAAGCGGTTGACCCACTTCCCAGAGGAACTCCCCAAGGACCCCCCCTGTTTCCCCCTTCATTTCCCCCTTCATCTCCCTAGCCCATCTCCTTCCTCAGCTCACTTAGTGAGGAAGTCATTGTCCACCAGAGTGGGCATGTCCCGGTTGAAGCCACGCCCACTGACCCTCTGTCTGGTTTTGAACTGTCCCTGGCTCCTCTTCAACTCCTTTCACTGGCATTTTTCTTCTTTAATCTTCTCTCTTCTTGGTTCGTTTTTTTCTCCCTCTCACTCCCGTCTCATCCCTCGCCAGGTGGGCTTACAGAGCGTAACAAACACGGTCACCTTTTCTGCTCCTTGTAGCTTCAACCAACGTCTAATTGAATTATTCATAAGTATCCGGGCCGCCGCCTTCCTCGCCCAAGAAAAGGCCCCCGAGCAGGATTTTATGCGAAGACGGCGCGCTTTATTTACTCCAGTTGTGGTCCCGGTGGGGCCGATTTACCGCCCAGCCCGGCGAGGTGAACAGCGCGCACTTACCCAGAATAACACATTCCTGATGTGTTAAACGCGCAGATAATTAGTGGATGCAGACACACAGCGGTGTCACTAATCTGTTCACGACCATCTGAGCTGTGGCGTCAGCTGAGTGCCTTTCCCCGTTTTTCCGTCTTCGTTGCTCGTCTTATATGTTTCCAGTATTCATACTAATGCAAAGCAGTATTGATCCCTGCAGGGAAATTCTCGTTTTGGTTGCCTGCCCTCCATTAGGAGGTCAGCACACACAATTAGCGCCCCGTTGGCTGGTAGGGAGTCAGTGTCTTGCTCAAGGACACTTTAAGTAATGTATGACCTTTATCAAGCTCGATCTGAAAACAGTATGAAACGCACTGTTTCTCCATAAGTCTCTGCCACAGCTCCTGTTCCCCTGAAGGACGGTGGCCTGTGATTAAAATATGACATCAAATTTGCACAAGTGACACGAGTAAGCTAGCTAATCAGCAGAGACGTCTAGTGAACCGGGAATACGCAGTGAAGGCATGCTGTGCAAAGTAATTTGATGATAATACTGCTTTGTCATTTGAGAATGAGGTTTTGTGGGAGCCAGAATTTGGTTTTGATCATGAACTGTAATCATCGCTTTTCATAATTTGTTCTTGCAGCCTACGTTTATGCTGAAAGCTCTAATGAGTTTCACCAGCAGGCTTATTTAGGGGAGATGTCACTATATAAACCCTTTTGGATTTCTGATCTCTCCTGCATCAAAGTAATGCATGACTTTTATCAACTTCCCACTGCAGCCAGGAAGAACTGCACTAAAGCTAAAACATGAGAACACGTCTGTGCTGCAACCCCTGTCCTCCTGAACTACAGTGGCCTACAAATAGAGACAAGTAAGATCCAAGAGAAATGCCAAATGAAGAGGTAATATATCAACAGGTAATATATAACAATACTGTGATAATAACACTAACTTGTCATTGGCTTTTTTGCCTTGAAAATGATGCTTTTTAACTCGCTCTCTGCAATGACTTTCATCACTGAGCAGTTGAAAATGCCAGTAGATGCAGGTTGGAAAGTGCGTTTTGAAAGCCACAAATTGCAAAAAAGTAATAATTGATTAAAATAGTCTGATTAAAGCAGTGTTAATTTTGGCAGCTATTTTAGATTTAGTCTTAAGACAAAAATGCATATTAGTTTTGGTAACATTTTAGTAATTTTTATCCTTCATAGTTTTAGTCCAGTTTTCGTTGACGAAAACTTGAAACGTTTTAGTCCAGGTTTAGTTGCCGAAAAATCCTGACATTTTAGTCAACATTTTAGTCAATATTCAGTCACATCTTACAACAACAAAAGTCATTTCATTCAGTTAACACTTAGAATAATTTTAGTACTAACCATAGGCTGCTGAACATTTAATTTGATTATAAAGTTAAGTTCAGATTAACAGTATTGTTCAAATCAGAACAGAACAACTGGACATTTATTTTAATTTGTAGCGTATTTAGGTGATATAGCGGCTGTTTTGTTGAAGCTGTTTTGTTTAGTAGTGATAATTAGTGTTTGACTGCGCGACGGATAAACCCGACAAACCCAAGTAACGTTATCCACAGATGCTAACGGGTGTCTACGTTTAATTTCCTGCAGCTGTCACCTTGTCAAAGCTTCACTAACACTGCACAGTCTGCACATTGGCTATAATTACAAACTACAAACATAAGAGCTACATGTCCAAATTTCAGATCAATCACGCAAAGTGCAACATATTTAAAAAGCACTGAAATCACTCATTCAGAGCCCCAGACAAGCAAGCCTCATAAGTCAGCAGTGCAGACAAAGTTATTTAAATCTTGTCGCTGTTTCACTGCTTTTTGAACTGAAGCTCAGAGACAAACTAATCCAACAGGAGTTTTGCCAAAATAAAATATGGTCCTTGTTTCCAACAAAAACATGTTCTTTTTTACTTTTGGTTTCTGCAAGCGATGCCTCAGTGTAGAGGAGGGGAAGTGGGTTAATTTATAGACAGTTTGTGCTTCTGGCACCTTCTCACGGTCAAAAAATGCTTGGTGAAGCTTTAAGGATGCCCTAACCTGTTTACCAGTGATAGAGATGCACTGCATGCATTGATTTTTTTTTTTTTTTTGAATGTCCAGACTAAAACGCGCATCATTTTAGTCTCGTCAACAAAAACAAACATATATTCCATCATAGTTTTTATTATCAAGGATCTATTTTTAGCTCGTCTTCGTCTCGTCTTCGTCATGGAAAAAGGGGCCGTTGACGAACATTTTTCATCATAATTTTCCTTGACGAAATTAACGCTGGACTAAAGGACAGTTTCCCTGCTCACTACACCACCCTGCAGATTATAATACTTCATCTGTATTTGGCGATGATAATACTTTGATTATACATTCACGCTGTCTTTCTCAGTGGCTGCAAGTACAGATGATCTTGCTTCAGGTCATGACCTGTCGGTGTGAAACGTCCCTTTTCTCCAGGAGCCTCTTAGCCGTTGTTCTGCAATTAGTATTTATTGCCCCTGTCTCCCTGCCTGTGGGTTCACTTCTTCTTGAGTTGACCTAACGTCTCAAAGGCAAAGCCCGTACTATCCTGAGGTTTGGTGTGTCTCTTTATGCTGATGTTTAAGCCTGAAGAGCAGAAGAAAGTTATGCGCTCTCTCCTGACTGGCTCAATTATGAAGCGAGGGTCCTGGTCCGCTGGGGGCGTTCACCCAGCCCGAGTGACAGGAAGTTCCAGGGATGCCGGCTCAGGGGAATCTCCCTCTCTTTTACTGTCACATCCAAACAACACGGCTCTCTGAAGGCATGCATTTTAAAACAAGGCTTTTTAAGTATTCCCTCGCCATCAGACCTGGGCCAACCTGCATCCTGTGCACTTGTTTTTAACCTCCACTGAGCGCCAACTGGGTGGGGTTTATCACATCGAGACAGTTCAGATCATCTCCGGTTATTTTTTGGTGGCTGAGATGCTGCTGCAGGAAGAGTTTTAAGTTTGAAAACTATTGCAAAGTTGCATGCTTTTTATGTGTGTTTTGTCCTTTACAAATTTGTGTGCTTTTGTTCATTTTTCATTCAAGGAACTACCAATCTGTTTCTCTTTATATTTTTCTTTCAGTCAGTTTTTAGTCACAGAAAAGTGTAATAAATTTAATTTCAAGGACCAACCTGCAGTTGTTGTTTGATCGAGACGTGCTGAGGGAGCGGCCTCCAGGAAATGCCTCTTCTCCCCTGAAAAACAGAGAGACATTAAGAGGGTTGAAAAGACCAGGGAGGAACACACTTGTTCAGATCCTGTGGTTGTCTTTCACCGTAACTGTAAATTCATCACAAATCAAATGTGTGTTGGAGGAAGATTGATCGGGTGTGTAGGACCAGTCACCCGCTGTGGCCTTCAGTCCAAGGACGTTTACCCTCCCACTGCATTGTAAATGACCTAAAGTAACCCTGGCTGCGTTTAGACCCACATCTAGAGACCTCAAGAGGATCAAATGAAGCTTCTAGTGCCTGAGCACCTGGCTTCAAGACCCTGGCCTGCAGGATGGTGCATAGCTTCATGTCTGTCTTAGTACACTACACAGACACAGATACTAGATGTTACCGGGGGGGTTATGTACATTGATGAGCGCTCTCTCCTCTCTCTTTGACTTGCTCACACACACACACACAAGCACTCGCATTCTCAGCATTTTGGTTTTCACATTGTACTGGTACCCTGTATATTTCGTCAAATGTGAACTCAGCAGCAGCAATAACAGGCCTGTAATGTTAAGAGATGTACAGATGCAGTTTGTCCACAACAACCAACACGACTTAAATTACTGCTGCTAGCAATTAACTGCCATAAATTAATGTGCAGGACAATCAACCACTTAGATCATGAAACCACAGCAATCAACCAGTGATGTGCGGTCACATCTAGCCAGTAGTTGCAGGTAAACCAGTGACACACTACCAGCAAAAGCAAAATCAGCAACGCCGTGTCAAACATCAAAGAAATTCAGTGCCGAGGAGAACAAGCAATCGGCTCCGCTGGCAATCCCGTTGCAAACCTTAAGTTACACCTGCAATGCATTTTGCATTTTGTACAGTAAAACAATCCAGAACAAGCATACAACACAAACCAAGCTTATTTTTAAAGTTTAGATTATGATCTCTATATAAACTTAAAAAAATCTCAGGAAAGGGCCCAGTGAAGACCTGGATACAAACTATATTCACTCTGCTAAACAGCCTCATCCTGCATTAGAAAACTACGCAGTTAAAACAGCCAAAGAGCTAACAGAACAACAGCCAAGCGTGAGGGAGAAGAAAACACATTTTTAAGGATGTATGATTGTTACAAATTAAAAAAAAAAAAAATACACAATACAGACAGAGAATTGTAATAAAAGTTACTAAAAATGTCAGGAAAACTCATCTGTGATGCAGTGTTCACAGGAAATAATCTGCTCAAAATTCGTCCAAATTGCTCGTTTTACACAAACTTCCTGCAGTTATTGCATTTACTCTTTGGGCTAATTGTATAGTTTATCAGTTGTTCTGTATGTGCATTGAATATAATATGAAATATCCATAAAATATGTCATTTAGTCAGGGGTCATCAGTTGGTAGAAAAGGGGTCCCTTAAGGAAAAAGGCTGGGAGCTGCTGGGTTACTGAAACATGAAACCTCTCAAAATCCAACTCTGTCCATTAGTCATGTCAATTCAAAAGTTGATGGAATCCAATTAATTCAGTTCATGTAAACGGTTTTATCAAACCACGGAAATTAATTGCATTATTTGCGTGCATGTGAACGCAGTCAGTAACTTTCAGCCTGTCCTCTGGATTGGTTAAAACAAAGTCAGGTGTCAGAGCAATAACCTGCACAGCTTCATGCATTTATCACAGTGAGTTAATGCCCAGTTTACCATCTGGGACGATCACTTACAGCTTTTATTTCCTCTTTATGCTGCTGCTGATCTGCACGGCAGCTTGGATACTTTGAGATTATCGTGCATCGTGAAATTAAACCTGCACACACACACATTGCATTCAGAAAGACACTAAATCACATGTGACTTCATTTAGTTGTCACATGCATCTTTAAGGGTGTTTTGCCTAGATTTTTACTCAATTCATTGTCAAAGTAGAAAAGAGTCAAAACATCATTTAGACACTAAAACTCTCCACTGAAACTCAGACTGATGGAAATGTTTCCCTTGTTCAACAGTATAGGAAACTGTTGTACACACATAAAATCATGTCTCTGCATGTCTCTCTGTCTCTCTCTCTCTCTCTCACACACACACACACACACACACACACACACACACTACAAACACACACAGGACAGAAACACCTCCATTCTGGAACAATTACTGTGCTGGGGAAAGAGAACAATTAGCCAGCTGGCTATTATGAAACAAAGCAATTAATGTTATGCTAATAAGTCAGATTTTGAGCAATTCCAGATCATTTGCTAATCATTCGCTAATTACTTTGATGACTCTTTAGCGCATCAAATTATGAGTGATTAATCGGACAGATTTGGGTATTTAACAAACTCCTCAGAGCTCAACAGCAGCTCTGCCAGTTGGAGTCGTGTCAGCTGCTGCTGCGAGGTCGTGGAGTCTGCTGTTGGAGACATACGGGCCGTACATCCAAGTCAGGACGGGACTCAGATCACTTTCAGTGTGAGGACTTGGATTTTCAGACTCATGACCAACTTTGGGATTTGACTGATTCCAGCAGCCATTTTGGGGGGTTGGTGGGACTATTCTGCATTCACATCAGGTCAGATTTACTGTTTATAAATAGATAAATAAATAAAATTCAAATTAAATAAATAAACGCCAACTGAGAAGAAACATTCAGGTAAAAAATAAATAAAAATACAGAATTGTGTCAATACATGTGGCAAAAGCTGCAGTGATCCCACCAATTTATCAGAAAATCTGAATGAAAATGATCAGCTACATTCACATGGATGAAGTGAACTCTATTTATGAGAAGCGAGAAACAGCTGCTGCAGTTTGTTTATGGTTTATTTTAAAACTCACAAACAAACTTGTATTTGCTTTGACAGAAAGATATCTAAAAATTGGGGCGATTCTATGAACTTGTGACCTTATTTTCAGATGCTGTATAGCTGTTAAATGTTGAGTTTTGAATCAGCATGTCAGCCTTTGGGAAAGTCTAACGCCCACACAGCCTCATCACTGCATCACAGTAGGAAAATGGGGATCCACCTTTTGTTCCCATGGTCCTATGTTCTGTCGTCTAATTTTGAAACTGCCCCATGTTCCCTCCATCCAATGTTCCCTCAGAATAAAAAGAATGATATCCATACCTCTATTATATTTAAAAATATGCACAATCTGATGGTATATGTTTTGTAAATGGTGTTTATGGTCAAGCTGGTTCCAAAGATGCTTCATGATTCAAAAATGATTCAGATGATTCAAAAATTAACAATAGAAAACACTAACAAAGTTTGCATTAGCACTGATGTGATAAACACAAGCCTCATACATAACATTAAATATTAGCAAGATGTACAATTCAATTTTCCCTTAACATGAAAAGAAGAATAATGTCCATAGTGTCTTCTGGTAAGAGTAATGCATAATCCGCAGTAAATAATATCTGAAATGGTGTTTGAAAACAGTGTATGAAAAATTACCTTGAGGGATTAAAGGGGAACATGGCTACCAAAAAATGACCCCAAACTAGGTTTAATTTGATTACAGTCATTGAATTTTAAGATCCTGGTGGACGACAGGAGCGGCACAAAACAAAATCAGGGCAGATTGTTAAACCGGGTGTCAGTCCCTTTCATATGAAACGGTGGTGACACGTCCTTATTATTTTCAACCAGGCCTCTCGTCCCTGTAAATGTGCTAATGCTGCTTCCCCCTGGGACTCCGCCGCGGCCTCGGCTGACATTGAAATTCAGATGAGCAAACCCCGAGCGCCACGAGCCAAAACCGCCCTGATATGACAGGTGAAGCTCCTGTGGGGAGTGTGATCCTGCACGCTGGGCTAATGTAATCTCTTTCTTACTCCCTCCCCTGGGAGAGATTAGCCTCGTCTTACAAGGAAAGAGATGTCGGCGAGCCCGTTAGCCCCGGGTTGGTTAGCCGGCTCGGCTAGCCGCTGGCAGAGCGTGACGCGGAAAACAGCGGATTAATTCAGCGAAGGCGCGGCAACGAGGACGTTTTGCTGGAGCTTCTTCAACAAGGAGAGGATTTTTGGGGAAGAGCGCGTAGGCCAAGACAAGTGAAATTTATTTATAAAAAGGTGCTTTTAGAAAATAACACCA
>OMKZ01047443.1:0-15372 GCA_900302535.1 Neoniphon sammara | reverse complement strand
TTGCATTTTATCCAGTTGAACTGGAAACATATACTATTTTTTAAAATCTTTTTAATTGAACATGAATACACATAAATCATATTTACATATTTAGACATAGAATAATGCCCCAAGAATTAAAGTTTGGTCACACAGAAAACTAGAAAATATGTAGGCTACTTCTGGTATACTCGCTTTTAAATCATATTTACATCATATACATAAAATAAAGCCCCAAGAAATAAAGTATATTCACATGGGGAACGACAAATACGTGCTTCCGGTATACTCGCTTTTATTTTGAAAGGCTTCGAATAAACTTCCGGACCTGAGAGTGGAGGAGACCTCACAGTGGAGGTCTGCAAGGTAGGGTCCTGAGAGTCGAGGTCTGCAGCCAGACTGTCTTGGAATTTTTCAAAATCTCTGCAGATTTTGACATGCATTATATTTACTATATTTACTACCACCACTCCTCCTAGTAGTGCTGGTACAACTGATACCACTGTGACTGCTGCTGCTACTGTCTGGCTCACAAGTAGGCACGACAACACACACAAACACACACACACACACACACACACACACACACACACACACACACACACACACACACACACACACACACACACACAAATTGCATTAAAACATGAAAACACTATCTCTCTTTCACTCTATCTCTGTCTGTCTGTCTGTCTGTCTCTCTCTCTCTCTCTTTCACACACACAAACACTCTGTCTCTCTCTCTCTCTTTCTCTCTCCCTCTCTACAGTTCATATGCACACACTTGTATTGTTGATTTGCCTGCCTAAAATTTCTTAAGTTGTGGGCCCTAAAATCATCTTTAACCCCATTGCAGGCACTGCTGGCAATGTCAGACTTTCTTTTTCTTCTTTCTTTCACTTTTCAAGATACATGCAACTCAAATGCTTTAACAACTTGACATATTTTTATCATGTGTTATAACGTTTAATTTTGCTGACTTCATGTATTTTTTATGGTGCAGTCAAATAACTTGCTATTTCCGCTCACAGCTTTTATGCTTCTCAAGTTAAATTCCAGTTAAATATTTGTTTCAACTGCTTGTACATTTCATGACACGTTAGTTACAACTGCTGTTACCTTCATATATTTTATACTTGTTATCACAGTTAAAGTTTTACACAGTTTTATTGTATGTAAAGCATTATTTTAGTGCTATATTTACAATATGACTACTTCTATCACCATTACTCAGCAAATACTAGTACTTGCACTACTTTAAAAGACACATTTCACTAAATCATTCAAACTTGAACCATGTCTCCACTTTTTCTTTTGTTTAACTTTTAAATACCTTTTGTGCTTTTTGGGGTATCACATTTAAAGTTTTAATTCTGGTGATGAGAGGATCTTTAAACTCTGATTTTCAGCAGCTTTCAACCTTTTTTTGCAGCAGCTTCCAGGTTGCCCACACATTTTCTTCAGAAAATGCACTTTTTCTGGTTATTATTATTATCATCATCATTAAGTCTATCACTTTTGACACTGAGTGGCAGTAATGGTAAAATTCAGTGATCTAATCAGTGATCTGAGAAAAAGGCAGCGTTGTCTTCTCTGTAAATAACAACATACAGGTGGAGTGTTGCCTCTAATGGCACTGTAGTTTTGAGTCTGTACTGAAACTGCTGTGTACATAGTATAACCAGCCTTATGTTTGTTTGTAACTGTATGCGCTCTACCCAATGACTATATATCCTCATAGATGTATTAAATATCCTCGAGTACAGAGCTATAAGTTAAGTAGCAGGCCTTTTTTTTAATCGACCAGTGGAGGGCAGTAAAGGTCCTAGGTGCTGCGCATACCTGCAGTAAATTTCAGTAGCAGAAGAAGAAGAAAAGAAGCAGAGGAGGAGCAGGAGGAGGCGGAGGAGGACGAAGAAGAAGGACAACAAGAAGAAGAAGCTGCAGCAGCAGCAGCAGCAGAAGAAGAAGAAGAAGAACGCTCATTGGTGCATGTGGATGTCAGTCAAGCGTCTAAGTCCTCAACAGGAACTGGTCTGCTACATCTGTCAATAGTGGAAACACAGCTATTGTATAGCTACATTGTCCTGCAGTTTTATTAGGATTTTGGTGTAAGTTAGTTCATTATGTTCATTGGCCGTTGTCACTGCTGGGAGAATGCACGGCTAACATGGAGTATTGTGAACATTTCTTTTCCTCGACGGATGCATAAAGGTGGGATACAGTCAGTCCTAACTATCCTCGGAGCAGCTTTCCATACCCAATTTACTAATTTAGCTAGTACTTCAGCTAGGCCTAAGCATAAGCAGCAGCACTGACGTGACCAAGGGTATATGTAAGTTAGTTACATGCAATCAATGCTATTGAAGAATCTCAAAATTATGCTACTTTCTTTGCTGCTAGGTGGCACGATTATTTTCACGAAGCAAACATGTTTTTAATCTGTGTAGGGAGTAAGGTAGCCAGTTAGCAAGGTTCAGATTAGCTTTGAAATCAGCATCTCTGCTAATGTTACGCCACTAAGTCAACTAACACCAGCTACCCAAACTGCGGGGTGATCTCATTTAGTACAGTCATTCAGAACAGACACCGAGCTTCTTCCACTTTTTCGTCTAGAAAAACTGATAGTGAATCTGGCAGCTGTGTGTTAACATGAACTGTCGCAGGTGACAAAGCATAATATTAAATTTGAAGAATTTGACAGCTCACTGCAAAGATACTTTAGCATTAGCTGCGACTAACTTAAAGAAGAGACGTTACGTCACGTTCAAACAAGGAATAAAGTAATGAATATCGTGTAAACTGAAAGATCAATTCAACATTCACTGGCTGGCCTACTCGCCCTAGTTTGCTAACTGTTTTGCCGCATCGCCTGCATTTGATAGACTACCTCAGGCACGTAGTTCCATAGCACGGCATTGATTTGCCCTTGCTTGCAGCACCTGTCTTCGTGCTGGTATTGTCAACAGCATTTTGTTCATAATGTAAATACTTAGGTTAGCAAAACTGGTTCTCTCTTTATTTTTTTTTTCTCCAACCATAATAAATGTTAATTGATCAGTGCATGTGTCCAAAGGTGCCCTTGGACATATCACAGACACACCCGACCAAACGCATAACCTCCTGGAGATAATACATATTTTCTGTTGATCTAACCAATGTTTCAGCACTAGAAGGGGTCAGAGATGTGCTTACAATATATAAGACACACTCCATTCAAGTTCTGTGAGAAAACATCTCGTTTAGAATGTACATGCTGTAGTTCAAAATGGTCTAGTATAATAACGATTTTGCTCCTAACAGAAAATCTTGAGTAAGGATAACTAGCAAATCTAGCAAAATAATCGATATTACTAATGGATGTTCAGCCCCAAATCAGAGGTGCTAGTGTCGCTATAGCTAACACCAAGATGTTAAAGGTATACTCCAGCGTTTTGGGCAAAATACCCTTTTTCCGACTTACCCAGACTGAGACAAGATGTTAGATAGTATTTTCACCTCTGTATGTAGACAGCTTCGATTCCAATAGTTCACATTTCCTGTTAGCTTAGCGTAAAGACTTGAAGTCTACAGGAGTCATTAGCCTAGCTCCGTCAAAGTGAAAAAATAAACCTAATAGCAACTCTGTCTTGTTTACAGTTTATCATGTGGTTTTGAAATATATGTCTTGGAATAAATAAAAAAAAGAGGCCGCTGAACACATGCAAAAGGATACATGTGTTCATCAGTTATAGTTTCTACCATCTACCTTCTCCTTTAATGACCCTTGTTTGTTTGTTTTTTGTTTTTTTTAAGTTTGCGTATTTCAAAGACGTGTATACACATGATACATTGTGTAAATAAGACAGCTTTGGAGTTGCTGTAAGCTTTATTTATTTATTTATTTATTTTCACTTTGACGGAGCTGGGCTAATGACTCCTGTAGACTTCAAGTCTTAATGCTACGCTAACACGAAATGCTAACCATCGGAACCGAACCAGTGGATGTACAGAGGTGAAAATAGTATGGAACATCTTGTCTGAGTCTGGGTAAGTCGGATAAAGGGTATTTTGCCCAAAATAGCACATTAGCAATTGTTTTATACAGTCAGACCACTGTCTACACCTAGTTTACATTCTCCTAAGCCCTGTGTTAGCAAAGAAGGAGCTAACATTAACCAACTGAACATGATTATATATTATTTTAGAGTTCAACATTAGTCCAACCCTGCTCACTCTGGTGCCAGAAGCATCAGTAGCATGCGTTTAACCACGAGATGCCAGGCTTTTCACTCTTTAATTGCATCTTTCCAATAAAATAGACACTGTTTTATGTTGACTTAATCATGTGACACTATGTGGTTTACAAAAACTTAGTTATCCAATTTTTAATGTCAGTCCACGATTGTCAGCCACATCATGTAATGACGCTTAACTCTTTCCAAACAGGTAAACACCCATTTCCTATCATGGAGCAGAGCAAATAACCCAGAAAAGGAGAACACATGCTCTCCACTTGTCATCAACCCAAGGATTTAACGCTCTTACAGAAAGAGTGAAAGTGGAGACAGAGGAAGAGAGTATTGTTGGTAGAGCAGAGGGAGGAATAAACAAGCACCCTGGAAAGGTGAGACAGAAGGAGAAAATCATCCAACTTTAAAGACAAGATGGCTTTCCTGGACAATCCAGCCATTATTTTGGCCCACATCCGCCAGTCTCACGTGACTAGTGATGACACAGGCATGTGTGAGATGGTACTAATTGACCAAGATGTGGATCTGGAAAAGTGCCAGATGGCTTTGGTGACTGGCAACAGCTGCGGCTCAGTGGGGTCAAGCTCCTTGAGCGAGGGGGGCAGCAGTGTGGGCGACACTCATGGCTGTGACCTCTCCCAGTCCATGGACATCACCTCAAGCTGGGACTTTGGCATCCGCCGGCGCTCCAACACAGGTAGGCAGATGCTTAAGAGTATGACTGGTTGCAGGGCAAGCATTCTACCGGGGAGACTGTCCTTCCATATAGGAGGGGGGCAGCTGGAGAGCATGTTTTGCTGTTTGTGGTGATTTCACATGTCAAATCTGGGTCAGTGGTTTACCAAAGCACACTGCAAATTGGGTGGTGTTGGAGGTTGCAGCAGCAATTCAACAGGTTGTCGCTGCACAGGTGGAAAGCATGGGGTTAGATCACAATTAATGAAGAAATGAATGATAAATTCCCGTATAGTATGCCAGTACAACAAATTTTTAAATCAAGCAGTCAAATTGTTCTCACTTTAACCACTAGAGAGGTTACTGAATAGCATTTTAAAGCTGTAACACTGGACTGAAACTTACTGATGTACTCTGCTTTTCCATTTGATTCTCAGTGACAGTAGCCAGCAGCAATAAAGTAAACAAGTTCCATTTATTGTCTATGGGGAGGAGTAAAGATGGGCTGGGAGTGGTGAGAGTGGTGAAGACTATTTGCTACTCTCTGTTGTTTGTTTAAAAAAATTGACTGGCTTGACCTGGCATTGGTGCCTGGAACAGACTACCCAGTATTCCATGGTAAAAATATCAAATTCTGTGTTTTTAAAGTTTTTAAATTTGCAATTCTGCGATTTTAATTTCTGCAATATTCTGTGGATATAAAAACAACAGCTTTAAATAAATCAAAGGCGCTATTTCTTGCTAAATGGTATATGCACTGCAAATCTTTCAATACATCTTTGAAACTGTAAAGCAATCCAAAATAATATATTCAAGATATCTTACCTATATCTGGCTCTGTGACATGAGAAGTGAGTTATTTCAACTGTGTTTTTTTTTTAAAGAAAAAAAACATATTTGCACTCAGTGGGCCTCATTTATTAATAAGTTTGTAAATGTTTGTGTAAGTTATCTCATTTCCAGAAATAAGATCTGGATCTGGATCTCTAAAACTGTCAAGTTTACACATGGTTTGGGGCACTCCAGTGGATCACTATGTAGTGCGCATACCATGTAACCGCAGCGGCGTGGGTTCGATTCCGACCCATGGCCTTTGCTGCATCCCCTCTCTTTCCCCTGACTTTACTGTCTATCTCTACTGCCACTGTCAAATAAAGCAAAAATGCCAAAAAAAAAAAAAGTTTGCACACGGTTTATGTGTGTTATCAGGTTGTCATAAATTTCCTTTGCACGCCCAAACACGTCGCCCAGATAGCACGCATACCTTGGCCTGACGTAGGCTGTAGATCTAAGATCGCAGCATAGGAAAATGCATCTTAACAGGGAACAGGGAATACATCATAAACTGATACATTGATCCAACATTGTGCCAATGAGAAAACTACGTTGGTACGACATAAATACAGTTGAATTATTCATCAGTGTGAAGTTGGGTAGATGTAGGGCCAATGTGAGTGTGTTATCAGGCCAGGCTGGAGAAAGGTTTGATAAATCCCAATTTTCTTGTGTAAACTTCGGTATGAAGGAAATGAGGCGCATTATGTGTAATTACTGTTTCATGTACAGAATTCAGTGTCACAGTCTGACAATTACTGGGCAGTGTATCCAGTTAAAACTAATTGTGAATGTGAACAGGACAATATGCCGTGATTTGCACTGCACTCATGTTAACTTTCTATTGGGGATGGGGACTAGTGATTGTTTGTAACCACCTCTTTGACTAGTAAAATACTACTTGAAATTTGTACATAAAGTACATAAATAAAAAACTCCCAAGATGTGTATTTCAAATACACCTGATGCATTGTGTAAATAAGACAGCTTTGGAGTTGCTGTGAGGTTTATTTTTTCACTTTGATGGAGCTAGGCTTATGACTCCTGTAGACTTCAAGTCTTTATGCTAAGCTAACAGGAAATGCTAACTACTGGAACCAAACCAGTGGACGTACAGAGGTGAAAATGGTATCGAACATCTTGTCTCAGTCTGGGTAAGTCGGAAAAAGGGCATTTTCCCCAAAACGTTGGAGTATTCCTTCAACATCTTGGTGTTAGCTATAGCTACATTAGCACCTTGATTTCGGTTAGTATTACTTTAAACCTTGGCACTAAATAGTTTTGTTTCTTTTTAAAGGACAGAGTTTTCTGATAGCCCAGACTTACATCTAACAGTTTGGTGTCTTAACCAATGTAAAAGTATCAAATTAATCATGAAATGAGCATGCTGTATTTTAGCTGTGATGTGTGTGTCTTAAAGTAAGCGTGGCAAGTCAAAGGTGAAAAGGGTAATGTGAGTTTGAATGAATACTGGGACATAATTATATGCCACAAGCCTGAGTGTGTAATTATATCCCTGAAATGACTGTGTTGGGATATCAGGGACCATGGCCTGACCACCCTGCGTACGCCACTGCAGATGCAACATGTTCTCTACTTAATTCTATTTTTAAAATATTTTAAATGTCTTCATTGTCTTAATAATTTTGTATTCTCAGTTGAAAATGTAATGTTTTATGATAGTTTCAGCATTAAAATGTTTATGATAAAAATTATAGTGAGAAATGTGCATTTTATATTGATAATATTCGTTCAGTAAATGTTTTTTCAAAGATTCTTTCATGCTTTCTGTCATTGTTATGGTGTTTGCTGTGGATATATACTACTACTTACAAAAAGTTAGGGAAATTCGGCTTTCAGATGAAATTTCAGAATGTGCCCAAAATGCACTATAACCTTTTACAGGTGAACTTAATTTGACTTTCTCTAAACTTTTGAATGCACATGTCCAACTGTTCAATGTTTCATTACTTATTGCATAACATGCTGTTAACATGCTCTAACAAGGTAATTAACCGCAAAAATCACAACAAGTGTCTGATCCATGAATTGACCACTAAGTGTTCTGATTCAATGACAATCTGTATTTAAACAGTCCTCTTCATCATGCTGTTCACATTTTGACATCATGAGACCAAGATGACACCTAACAATCGATCGACAGTACCTGGCCATTGCGAGGCTTCAAACGGGATGTTCTCAGAGGGAAGTTGCCACTGAGTTTAGAGTGTCACAAAGTGTTATCAGCAGGTTGCAACAGAGACACAGAGAGACTGGAAGAGTCACAGAAAGTCATAGAAGTGGACATCCTTTGGCTACATCCCATGCTGATGACTGCTTCATTGTGAACAGTGCCCTGCAGTACTGGATACTGAATGCCACTCAACTCCAGGCACGTCTAAGGGAGGTGAGAGGCACCCGAATGTCACGTCAGACCATTCAAAACCGCTTACATCAGCATGGTCTGCATGCTAGACCTGCAAGGGTACCTGACCACACCACCAGGGACAGGTGTCATCGTCTTGCATGGGCCAGGGAACATTTGCGCTGGACGAGGAACCAGTGGGCCTCACTGCTGTTCTGTGTCGATTCACATTGAGCTGAAATGATGGCCGCCAACGCTGTTGGAGACGTCAAGGAGAGCGCTATACATCAGCCACTGTTGTCACCAGACGAGCCTTTGGAGGTGGTGGTGTTACAGTCTGGGCAGGTGTGTCTAGTGAATACAGAACTGCCCTACACCTTGTGAATGGTACTGTGACAAGCCGATACTACCTGAATAACATCATGAATCCAGTCATTGTGCCTCTGCATGAGCAACACAGGCCTGATTTCATCTTCATGGACGACAATGCCCCAGCTCATCGAGGTCGCATCATCAGGGAACAGCTGCTGGAGGCTGGGGTACCTCAAATGAAGTGACCTGCACTTTCACCAGACCTGAATCCCATAGAAAACCTATTGGATCAGCTGTGTCGTCATGTAGAGTGTTGTAACCTCGCACCTCAGAACCTCAATGACCTGAAGGCAGCCCTTCAAGAAGAGTGGAATGCCATGCCTCAGCAGACAACAAGTCGACTTGTGAACAGCATGAGACGTCGCTGTCAAGCTGTAATTGATGCTAATGGACACATGACAAGTTATTGAGACATTGACATTTTTTGTTGAGGTATGCCCACCGCTGTTGTTAGCTTTTGTTTTTTGTTTCAATAAATTGTTTGAGATGAAGAAATGACCATTGCATGCTTCTGTATATATACTTAATGTGTATAAGTAAGGGTGTATATATATATATATATATGTGTGTGTGTGTGTATATATATATATATATACACATACATACATAGTTATACATACATAATTTTTATCATAAGCATTTTAATTCCGAAATGATCATAAAACATTACATTTTCAACTTAGAACACAAAATTATTAAGACAGTGAAGACATTTAAAATATTTTAAAAATAGAATTAAACTTAAAATAACTATTTTTAACATAAAAGTGAAATCCTTTTTTTAAAATCCATAATTTTTATATTCCACGGTCGCTTGAAGATGTGGTCTCGTCCCTGTGCGCATGCACAACCTTCACCATTGATTTCTACTGAACAGCCCTAGATGGTCAAAAACTGACACTACAGGGGTACCTAGAGCATCATAGTGAGTGAGAACGTGTTTGCAGATCCTGGCTGCAAATGTGATAACTTGAATACGGTTTATTTCAGTCTTTTCAAATTTGCTGTGCACATTTATTATTCCTAAAGAACTATATTGATTTTAGTGACCTCTTAACCGTCCCTCTAGTGCCATCACTTAGAAATTGTGAACACAATAACTCAAATACCGTTGATTTGAATCTTTTCAACTTTGCTGTGCACATTTATGAGCCCTAGAGGAAGACCCCTGTTGATTTTTGGTGACCCTTTTACCTTTCCTCAACCTAGAGGTCTTCACTGATCCACCTGGACCCAAAAACCCGAGACCTGAGCGGATTCGTTTCCAAACTCGTGACTTGTCTCATGGGCATGGGTCAGGTCGATTATAATTACCGCGGATCTCGAGTGGGCCAATCTGAAATTGACTTACCCTTATGGACCTGCAAGGACCCAATCAGTTTTATTTTTCCTTATTGAATTCTTTGACCTACTAGCAATTTGTGTTGGGAGTGGAATTACACTATAAAAACCGTATTGTCTGTCTGTTCTTGAAATCGCACAATTGATGTGAGTGAGCACTGTGAGCCGCGGACTCACACACGAAGTGCTCACTCAAATCAGCAGCCATGGAGCATGTCATCACTGTGTACACGCTGCCTCTGTTTTGGACGGGGTCTGATTATCTTCGGGTTCACTTCAGACTGGGTCTGACTATCCTCGGGTCCATTGCAGACTGGGTCTCTGTTTAAGAACAAATAATTTATTCATATCCGGTTTGGGTAGCAACACCACGGGCCCATTTCGGAAAAGGTCCAACTTTTGGGACCCGTGAAGACCTCTACCTTAAACCAAACTCAGATTGTTTCGGGGATATACCCTGCCGTCGTTCACCGACAGCACATTTATAGTTTTGTAAAAGTAACTAAATTTGGTGTTTGGTGATAGAGGGAGTCCAAAGGTATGTTCATGAACCTATTTCCTTTTGGCTCCCTTGGTTGTTGTACTACATTTGGTGGACTGCTGTCTTTGGTTTTGGTTATGGGTAAGAAGCTGCAAGTCTTCGGTTTACTGAGAATTGACCTGCAGTGGCTGTCTCATCAGGACTCCAACAAGACAGACGCGAGAAACCTGGTGTTGCTGGTAAGATATAAAGGGCAAGCAAGAAAACCATGTCATCTAAGTTAATTAAATGTCATATATGAAAGTTTTTCATATGTTACTGATTCACATTTTTATGACTTATAAATGTCTTATGTTGACTGTTCGTGTGTTTGCGAATTTGATTGTCTTTATTAGGTGGGTCATGTGTGCAGTATGCATTGCAACAATCTTGACACATGGTAGTGAGTGTGTACTTGCCTTTCCAGTTTTACTTTAGCAGATCTCATACTTTGTTTACCCTGACACCTCCAACCAGCACTTTCCTCTGTGTGATATGTATTGTGAATAAACTTTTTCTCCTCTTGTTGCTCTCATGAGCCCTTTGGGAAATCCTTTAAGCAGCAGTGTACAATGGACAGCAACAATATGATATTTTGATGGTGTAATTTTCTGGTGAATTTGTTTTACCTAATCTTTTTTGTTTTTCATCAGTCACATTATATTAGTCTCTAAACTGTTTCCTTTCTCATTTCCAGCACAAAGGCTTGAAAGGTTAAGGAAAGAACGCCAGAACCAAATCAAATGCAAAAACATTCAGTGGAAGGAGAGATCATCCTCACAATCAGGTAATGTTCATTGCCATATTTTTCCCCAAATGCATTATTTAGAAGAAGAAGAAGAAGAAGAAGAAAAAAAACAAGATCAAATAAAAACTTGAACTTGGAGAGGCTCATGCTGTACCCAAATCTAAAACTAAGATGGAGATACTAAACAAATGATGAGTGTAGGGATGTGACATATTTTATCCATCTTTCTCACATTAAAGTTATTCTTTCCATCAGAAAGATTTTAAATATGTCAATCCAATCATCAATTATGGATATTTCTGGCTTTAGCCACTTTCTCAAAATAGTCTTTTTGTATGCTGCACTTAAAATCTAAATAGGTATTTATCAATAAAAGTAGCATTTTCAGAGTCAAGTGCCCCAAAGTAAAGGGCTTCCAGTTTATAGGGAATTTCTACATTGAGTACTTTTTCCATAATCTTATGTACCTCTTGCCAGTAGGGAGCTATCAGTGGCCAAGACCAAAATCAAAATATGTAGCAGTTGCTTCAGAAAAGCATCTTGAGGATTTTATATTATGGGTCTTTTGAACTGGAGTAGTAAAATATCTAATGAGATTTTTCCCACAAAACACTCTCCGTGAAGGTGAACACGAGGTTCTCCACTGCAAGTCACAAAAGTTCTCCCAGTCCTCATCTGGAATAATAATATTGCCCTCTTTCTCCCATTTCTCTTTTGAATAAAAGTATTTTCACTTGCTGTGACTTGCTTGTATAGTTTTGAGATAGTTTTACACATTGAATTTGAATCATAGGAGTTTTTAAAAGGACTCAAAAAGATGTTATTTACAAATTTTTGTTAATTACCTTTTAAGAAGTTTTCCATGTAAAAACGGATTTGAAGAAATCCATAGAAGTCTGTGTCAACCAGGCCAAATTGTATGACTGAGAAAGGTGCAATAGGCTGTTAAAGGTGCAACAGGCTGTTAAACCTGAAGACACCCATCCTCTACCAGGTTTCATTCACCTACCTTTTATGTTTAAATGCATCAAATGAATATGAGACGTAGTGCCGTTGTGTAGTAATACACTGGCAGCTGTAGGAAAAAAGTAGTTCCACCAGTTTGGAAGTAAGAGGGACCCTATCTTATGACCCCTAATGGTTGACCAGTCAATTAATCAGTCAGGGAGGGTTTTGGTCAACCAAGATTGTGGTCTGTCAATTAGTCAACCCTCAGTATTCGTCTTTATCACATGATGAAAACATTAAAGCCAACATTTAGGCCATTCCACAATTAAAGCCATTCCGCTTCCTTTGATAAGCTGCAGCATAAGTATGAGTAATTAATAAAAGGCTTTCAGAGGATTGCAGTTGTGTGAGCGTAATGGCTAACTTTCAGTTTTTCAGTATTTGGCAAACTTCATCAGAGCAAATGGACTTGATTTTAAACAAGTGTTTGCTGTGTACTGTTTTTGTCATGCTTCTTTTTCAGTTGAGGACCTACGGTCTCTGTTTGAAAAGCGGGACTACAAAGATAGGCCACGGACCACAGGTACCAAATCTACCCTTTCCCTACGGCTTGAGCAATGTCCCCAACAGCTGAACAACCCCTTCAATGAATACTCCAAATTTGATGGCAAGGTGAGTTATTCTAGATTTTGTTCTGACTGTTAATTTGTGCCCGCCTTGTTTTGTTTTTTTGTTTGTGTGCAACAAAAGAAGAATATGTTTGAAAGCCATCAACACATCTGTGTTTTGACTGTTTTGAGTAAGATTCTGTCCTTACACTGAGAACTGATGTGTGATGATAATGGGACGGAAAATGGTGAAATCTGGAGCATCCAGCTATCAGGGCCAATCACAGGAATCTGTCTTTTAATGTTCAATTGCAAAAAGTTCTGGGACATCCAATTACCAATACCTTCCTGGTAGTTATGAGGAGAATTAACTTCCATGAAACTATTAATGGAACCGTAGTTCCAATATAACTGTGAGTTATCAGCATAAAAATGGTCGCTGATTTTGTGAGTACAAGTAAGGGCACCCTATAGCAAAATATAACTGGAAAATAAAATAGAGCCAAGTACCAAACCCTGCTGCACACCACAGAACAACCTGGAGCAAGACTGGGCATAGTACATATATATACAGTACTGGTATATAGTAAAGAGAAGGTTTTGGTCAACCAAGATTGGTAGATTGTGCTGGGCTGAAAGTAATTTACACACAATTTCTTTTTTTTTTTTGCAAGCAACCACCTGGTACAGCATAGCAGCCATGCAATAATACCCTAGCAACTACTGTATTATTAAGAGAATCCATGTGAACTAAGTTATTTGAGAAATGGCTTTGTAAAGACTATAATCAAAATATTTCCTTAAGTGAATTATTCTCAGTAATCTGGCTTTTGAGTTCATGTAAACATACTCACTGCCTTCCCCCATCTCTTCCTCTCACTTTAAGGGCCACATAGGTACAACTGCCACCAAAAAGATAGACGTCTACCTCTCAATGCAGATGGCCCAGGAGAAATTACATCCAATGATGGTGGTGACCATTGCCAATGCCCGTGTCCATGATCTTATTGGGCTCATCTGTTGGCAGTACACCAGTGAGGGGCGAGAACCCAAACTCAAGTGAGTACACATACAAGTGCATACATTCTCATGAATACAGACACATACAGATAAGTCAAAAGCAACATTTAAATGAAAACATTAAGTCCTCACTTTCGGCATGTATAGTGGGTTATTAGTATTGGGTCATGTTGCTAGGAAAGTTGTGGTTTGGTGTGATTTGGAAATAGCATGTATAGTTGAACAGGGCACTGGTCAGAAATCACAATACTGTGACTTTGGCACTTGGTAACAAAAGATAAAGTTTTGTGGTTAGTCAAATAGAAGTAAATACTTGAATACAATTGATGCACTGGTGGAAAAAATGAATATTGATTGGTAGAGGCGTTGAGATAACTCCAGGGGTCAGATAATTTATAAAACTGCATAAATGGCAAAACTGTTGTGCACAGTACTAAATTGTCTAAGCTTGAATTTATCTGAGCTTTGATGTAATATGCAGTTAAAATCTACCCCTAATATCAGAAGGTGTGAATTAAGGTCAGCCTTGCTATGAGGTGAGAACTGTACATTGTCCCAATATGGACTGTAGAAGTTAACAAGGGCAACTTGTGTGTCATAGAGCTTTCTTAATACTATAATATGTCTGCCATTATTGTCCGGTATTACTGTGTAGTTGATGTGAATGGCATCCCTTTTCTTATTAAAGGAATACTCCAACATTTTTGGAAAAATACCCTTTTTCCGATTTACCCAGAGTGAGACAAGATGTGTTGATACCATTTTCACCTCTGTATGTCCACTGGTTCGGTTCTGATGGGTAGCATTTCGTGTTAGCTTAACAGAAAGACTTGAAGTCTACAGGAGTCATTAGCGCAGCTCCGTCAAAGTGAAAAAAATAATAACAATAATAATAATAATTGTTTCATTAGCTGGAACATTAAGGAGTTACAACATCCTATTAAACACAGCACATTCACACATTCAAAATCACTAGGCTCAGGTATCCTGTTTCTCCAGGACTCCTCTCTGGATAAATGAGCATACAAAACTTGAGAGGCTGGATTGGGCAGATATTCCACTCCAACTATGGACATAGATCCAGAGGAAGGGCTATATTAAAGGTACCCCATGTAGTTTGTGACCACTAGTAGCGCTATAGCGCACACTAGGGAAACCAGTACCCCATTTTGTTTACATAACATGTACTTCCAGCATGCCATGGAGGTGACACATACATGCCAACGTATACAATACAACTTTCAAAATATTCCAAAATAAGGCTTTCCAAATGGCAAATGTGACGACTAAACACAGAAGGAAGGATATATGTGTTCAGCAGTTACATTTCCAACAATCTTGTTTTTGACATGTATTTCAAATACACACAATGCATTATGTAAATAAGACAGCTCCAGAGTTGCTGTAATGCTTATTTTTTCACTTTTCACACAGAGCTAGGCTAATGACTCCTGTAGACTTCAAGTCTTTATGCTAAGATAACACAAAATGCTACCCATAGGAACCGAACCAGTGGACATACAGAGGTGAAAATGGTATCAACACATCTTGTCTCACTCTGGGTAAATCGGAAAAAGGGTATTTTTCCAGAGTATTCCTTTAATAAGTAAAGATATGCCATTCACATCAACTACACAGTAATACCGGACAATAATGGCAGACATATTATAGTATTAAGAAAGCTCTATGACACACAAGTTGCCCTTGTTAACTTCTACAGTCCATATTGG
>OMKZ01047439.1:0-14331 GCA_900302535.1 Neoniphon sammara | reverse complement strand
CTTACTGAAATAAACGTGCAAAACCCAAATCTAAGTTGTTGTTTTTTTTTTTTTAATCAAAGCTAGACACGCTGAGTGCAGAGGACGATTTTTAAAGCCCTGTGTGTTTTTGGTCTTCTGTGTGACTGAATGGCTGCCTTACCCACGTTTGATATATGAAACCATTTAGCACATACTTTACACACTGCTTTTGCTTCAGATTTTGGATCCTTCACTAAACCTAACAGCTCCTGAAGACCTACCTGCATGTCTGGTTGATCATGACTACATGTAGACTGTAGTCACTTATGGATACACAAACACTGGCAAACATTAAACACATAAACACACTCAGCATGCTACAGTGTAGCCTCTCACCTCAGCACCATGGTCAGTTCTATGTAGTGTCAATGTAGTCACACAAACAAAGGTTAAAAACACATACATGCAGACCACTTGCTTGAACATTAACATGAGAGAGAGAGAGAGAGAGAGAGAGAGAGAGAGAGAGAGAGAGAGAGAGAGAGAGAATGTATAGAACAATATGTGTGCGTGTGTATATGTTTATTTGCTGCAGTGTTCTTTATCTTATTCTGGGTAATTTAAGTTTAAAAGCATGACTGTAAATGACTGCATGACTGTAAAATATGGAATTTGGTATTTTTTTGTAAATACACATAATATATTGTTGAATGAAGAATGAATTACCCGGGTTGAATCTGAAACTGAGGGATATTTATTTACAGTGTATTTACAATTTATTTACAGTTTATAGTGCTCTGAGATAGTGCTCTGCTCGAGCAGTAGCAGCCCGTTCCCTCTCCTCCTCTCTTGCCACTGCCTGCCTCCCCCTCTCCTCTCTCTGCCTGCACTCTCATGAACTCCAGAAGACCCTCACTGTCCCTGGGCCTCTTCTTCTGTGGGTGGCTGGCCCTCACTTCTTCTGCAGAAGAGGTAGAGGCCAGTGTGCTGACCACACCGCCTGTAGTGGCACTAAGGTTTGCTGCAACAACCAGGGGCGGACTAATTGAGTGCTGCCCCTGGAGTGCAGCATCCATTACACTGTACCACTGCCAGGTGGCACACTACCGGCCTCTACCCCTTTGCCCGTCAGTGGGTCCCTGAGCTCCTGAAAATGGGGTATTAATGAAACTACACTGAGAAACCACCGAAACAGGCAGATTGCCTTGTACTTGTCTTTCATGTTGTTCCACTTCTTTTTTGCCTGCTTGGCTGTTATTGGCAGGCCTGAAGTGGTAACAAATTCCCTGTGCAAAACAAAAACATTAAAGAGTGAAACACTGCTGCTTCAATAAAATTTTGATAGCTTTATTTTAAATATTTCAGGAATACACCATCGCGGCGAGATGTCAGTCCCATATCACTAAGGTTGTTTGCGACCGATATGCTAACGTTAATGATGGTTTGGAGGCTTCACATCTCAAATTTTCAACTAGGCTCTACATCGATAAATCGACCACAGATTTTAAGTTTTAATAACTAAATTCTCGCCTAAAAAAAATTTTAAAACTACATTCCGTGGCAAAATCACAGTGGTATTTAGAAAATTATTACTTACAGTTGTGAGTTTTCTCCTCTGCTATCGTAGCTGCTTGGTTTCTGGGATTCTGGGATACCGGGCTGTCTCAAGTCCACACAAGTCTCCTCCTGATGCATCCTCGGTAAAATAGGTGTGTCAAGAACACTTCCGGGAATTTTTACTATTCTTGGTTAAACGCAAACTTGTTTATTGGAACAGTACTTGGGCTGCCACTGATGAAGTTTCACAAGTCCACAAGCACACAAGTACAGAGAAGAACGCAGATTGAGGAAGGCCCATGGTTTTCCAAGGTCCGAAGTCACAGCTGCAACTTACCACCCCGTTTGTGCTAAGCCTCGCCCCCTTCATCATGACCAGCCTCCCCGCTGGGCTTCATGATGTCACACAGATGAAAGCTACGGCCCTATCTGTGCTAAACCCCGCCCACTGCCACACCTCTTGAAGCTGATTGGTTAAAACGTCCATCACTGGCAGATCCATCCAGAACTTTCTGAGTCATCCTGGTGACGGACAGACGGGGGAAGACTAAAACCCCCTGCTGGAGGTCTCATCAGTTTGAGGGATTAATAATTTCATAATGAGATAGAAGCTGGAAAATGATGTTAAGTAGTAAAAACAGTAAAACGCAGGAAATTAAAATTAAATCATGCTGGAATTGCCCTTTAATGTGTTATTGTATGTCAAAAAGTATGCAAATATGTAGAAGGAAAAATGTGAAAGAAATGAAAGTCCAATACCCCCCACCCTCTCCCTCTCTCTCTCTCTCTCTCTCTCTCTCTCTCCCTCTCTGCTCGGGGCGTGTGAGCCACCAGGGAGTGTGTGCCTCCTCCTGACACACTGACAGGTCTGTTTACACACTATGCTAATCCACCAGACATCACACTGGACTGGAATATCACGGCTGTTACAACGGTTTGGGTTTGGAATTTTTTTTTCTTTCCTCTGTTGGCCTAGACTGCTGTGTGTATGACAGCAAAGTGTGTGTGTGTGTGCGTGTGTGTGTGGCAGAGGATAACACTCAGTGCCTTTTGAAAAGTGATTTAATTCTGTTTTCAGACCGCCCAATATTGTATTTTTTTTTAAAGGTGCTGCATGCAGAATTTAAACATCAATAAATCATTAGCCAATTCATGTTGAGACTTTAATAAGATCAGCGTAAACAAAGCAGAGCCTGTCAGCCTGTCAGCCTCTCCTCTGCCTCCTCCACAGTCTGTCAGCAGGTGGGATCAGGCAGGAAATCTGCTGTGTTGCTTTACGGCACAAAACAGGAAGAGGGCGCTGTTCTTCCAGAGCAAACGGAGCTAAAGGCTGTTTTCTGCTTGTGAGACGTGTTGACAGGCGTCTTAAGAAAAGTGTCGGACAACACAGATGTGTTTATGCTTAAACGAAGTGTCGGACACCGTCTGGTAACCAACTGGACGCTTCTCCGTTCAGGAAAGGTGGCTGCTGGCTACTACGATATGTTTGATGCATCAGAGGAGCAGGAGATCTTAAATTTGCTTTTCCAGTGGAGGAGGAGGCAGAAGAGGAAGATATTGTGGTCTGTGCACCCAATAAATCAGACGAGGGAGCGTCCTCAAGCCATACAGGTGGGGATATTTCCTCACCTGTTCCGCCAGTCTCTCCTCAAACCCATCCATTATTCTAGATTTATTTATTCATTGTGTATCTATTTTTTAGAGCTAGCGAATCTTTTTACCGAAGCCTTTAGTATCACCTTCGATTAGAAAACCATTTGGATTTAGTTGGATTCTTTACATCTCCATGACAACAACAGAACTCCCATTCCATCCAGCCAATGAAAATATAAGACAACCAACGACAGCGTCTGCAACCTTACAGATATCCCACAGGTACAAGACACTGTTGGACGACATGTTTTTCTGTCTCTCTGACATCACTCTGGTCATCAGACGCCATTGACAGACACAAGTCTTGCAAACATAAAACCGCCTTAAAGCTTTCAGAGTTTCTGGAAGACATTTTCTCGCTGGTTTACTGTCATATCAAGGTAGAAACACACAATGATAGACTGAAACCTAAAAATGCTACACATGGCGCCTTTAAACAGTTTAACTGTGCTACAATTTTCAAGAGCATCTTACCACTTTTTTAGCACTTTTTGTAAGCTCATTACAGCACTGACATGACGAAATCATTGCAGCTTGTTAGCATGGAAGCCCATTAGCTTCAACTCAGAGCGCTAACAAGCTAGGCTATGTCGCCATCGATTTTTAGGTGCAGCATGAGAGCTTGTCAAATGCATGCTAGTGTTTCACATGGGAACACACACACACACACACACACACACGTACAAAGGGTGTGTTACCTGTGGTGCCGAGGCGCAGTGTGATTGCCGGTGTTAGCGTTGCATGTTAACATCTCCTCACCTTTTTATCTGTCAAATTAGCCATGCAGCTCCAGTCGCAGAGTTAATCCCCGGGGAGAGAACGGAGCAGCGTGCTACCAGGATATCCAGCTCTGCTCTTCAAAAAAATAAATAAATAAATAAAACAAACAAGCTACACAAGTAATTCATTTTTCAGCAGATGACTTCAACTTGAAACATGAATATGAGCACAGAGAGGCTCCAGAGAGGATGGATGAATTTAAAATAATGTAAATGTGCCACACGTATCATTTTTAGACGTTAGTATCATTGTCACAGTGACTGGATCAGCTTCATGTGATTATCATACACAAACAAGACTGTGATGGAGACAATGTTTTGTGATCAAACAGGTTAAGGGGGAGGGGAGAGCTAAGAATGAAGCTAATGTTAGCTGGTCATACTGTTGGCATCATTCTGTTACTTTATATAAGTTCATTAACAGGAAATGTTACATACACACTGTGCATTGATCACAGGTTTGAGGACTGTTGGTTACTGCAGTAAATTTATTTTACAGCTTTTTCATACATGGGACAGAGGACATCTTTGCACCAAACTCCAGTCTGGTTGTAGTGGCTTTCACGCAGACGACGAAAAATTACTTTTTGAATCAAAATGTTTTGGAAAAAAAATTCAAACAAATAATCCTCATGTAATTTTATTGTTATATGGAATCTGCTGATCTTTCCAGAGCTGAGGAATCCTTGTCGCTACCTGAACAATCAAATAATGATTTATTGATTTAAATTGCTATGCAGTGCATTTTTAATTAATCATGCATCAGCTTCTGTCAGTATAGGAACTCTGTATACATGAGCCACTGAACTACACTGGGCCTGTCAGTCCCTGTACAGATGATATGGCAGGAAGTCCTGTTCAGTGTAATTCTGCGGTTGTCTTGCTAACAAGGCGCGGCGGTGCTGTGAGGCTGAACTGGATAATCAGACAGTTAGAAAGGTGAAGACAAACACAGTGGTGCTCCAGAGGCCGAAAGCGTGATGGACAGATGGGAGGACAGATGGGAGGATGGCTGCTGGATGGAGGGAAAAGAAAGAATAGATAGAGGAAAGAATGAGTGAATGAGTGGATGGCTCAGTGGCTGGTTGACTGGACAGATGGGAGGATGAATGGATGAATGAATGATGACAAATAGATATATTGTGAATGGACAGATAATCTGGTCATATAAAGGAGCCAGAAGACAAACAACAAAGTTAAATTTTCCTGTCATGTTCACATAATAAGCTCTGTTCAGATGGGATTAGTTTCCCAAATGATGTTTGAGTTTTAATTACTGACACAGGACATCTAATTTAATGAACCCGGTCAGACGGGATTAGAATCTGTAATTTCTCTCCAGTATCACAGAGCTGGGAGTGGCTACCTGAAGCTGTCAGTCAGCAGTCACACCTCAGCAGCCTTTGATGCTTCACTGATAGATTATATTTTCTTTTTTTTATTTATTTATCTATTTATGAATGACTGAAGACAGACTCCCAGCAGGCGAACTGTTAGGTGTTGTTAGGCTCCCATGTCAGTTAAATCAGCCAGAAACAGTTCAAATCTCTTCAGAACAGCAGAGAGTCAGCAGCAGAGGTGTGTACAGTTGTTTCAGTGAAGGTTTTTGTTCTCCAGGAGAATAAAAATAAATAAAACAAATAGGACCTACGGTATTCCATAGTACTCAAAATTTATAGGAAAACATACCGTCTGTTAAATTCCATACAAGTTTCCATTCGGACGGCATTAAATTTATCAGAGGAGCTCTGAGTTTGAGGAACACATCCACACATCATAGTCTATGTTGTGAGCAAATGAAATGTTTTCTCCTCCTGTCTTACTGTTTGCTGGAGTTTGTGAGTAGGAGGTGTCAAACAAGGCTGTTTTTTATGAAATTACACATTTTCACCTATGATTTCTTTCGTTTGGGCTTGTACGATAAATTTCTTCCAAATATGATCATTTTAAACTTCTGGTATGATAGTTTACTCATTCCTGCAACAAGTCAAACTGCACTGGAAACAAGTGAGATTATCTCATCACTTGTTTTCACTCGTTTGAAGAAAAACAAGATTTTAAGACTGAATGTAAGACTTGTTAAGCTGGAGATTTCTGTCACTGAACGACAGCTGAGGGAGTCTGAGGATTTAGAAACATTTCATTAAGGAACAGAAATTCTCCAAGAAGCTCAGAAAACTGAGACTTTCATTTTGATGTGAGCAAGAAGATGGAAAGAAAGGCGGTGAGTCGGAAAAGGAAACAGAGATGTGTCTTCAGTAGAGCTGAGTCAAAGGAAACTGGACTTCATCAGAACTGAGAAACACTGGGATTAAAAGCAAAATGTTCTCAAGATTAAGCAGAAAAATCCAGTTTCCTAGAACCTGAATGACTGAAAACCATCGACAAAAATGAAGACGCTTTTCCTCAAGGCGACACAACCGATCACATGACGTTTTAACTCAGTGACAGACTTTTTAATTTTTTAATTTTAGCTTCAGATTCAGAAAACTTTATTGATCCCCACAGGGAAATTGCTTAATTACTTAATTGCTTATACTTTTTAATTTTTTATTGTGTAAATCGATAAGTCATGATACTAATTCCAGTTTTCCACTGGTAATCAGTAATCTGTAATGGTTTACACATGTGCTTTGGTGTCTGATGGCCTTTGAACTCATCTTAACAAGCTGCTAGCAGCCTGCAGACGCCCATGGGGATGTCTGGGCTCATCTGACAGCTAGAAAGGTGGAGAGAAGCGCTGGAAGCTCCAGAGAGCCTGTCAGGCTGACGCTATTGTCAGCTGGCTGTCATGCTCGCCATAATCATATGCAGATAGTCAGTCAAGCTGCAGGAGGACCGACACGAGCCTTCACACCGCTTTCTGTTTTGAGGCAGGACGGGCACTGCGCTCCCCTTGGTATTTATTCTGTATTGAGACAGGAGCGAGACGCGGTAGTTAACTATTCTGTTTTATTGAATGTGTTGAAAAGGCTGTGGAGCAGAAAGGCCCAGGAGAGCCAGCAGAGATCCAGCAACCAGCACACATCTCTAGACGCCTCATTTCTCTGTTTCTTCATACATTTTTATTTTAACCTTTTATCCAGGGGGAGTCAGCTGAGTGTTGCTGCTTTGTCAACGCCGCTCTGCTTTACATTCGCTGCAGGCAGATCAGTCAGGGTTGAAGTTGGTTTGTTTTTGGCAGCAACTCAATTAGGAGGGTGTGACCGAGCACTGAAGCACGTTGAGGTCAACACTGACAGCTGCCCAGACTTCTGTTTTGTGCTTTTCACAAACCTGACTGGCTGTTTTTAGGAAGCTAGCTAACACAGCTGGCACCCATTTAACTGGACATGGCTGACAGAGACAGGAAATGCTTCACAAGCTCCGCCTCCCACAGAGTCTGACAGCTCTGACATCATTGGCTGATTCCAAATTTTCTCCCTGCAAAAATGACTGCTTATAGAGTTAGTTTGACAGGACGATTTCTGTGGGTTCCTCTAGCTGCTAGCTAAGAGCTTTGTGTTGCATTTGATTGTACTGGGAAGTTAAAAAAAAAATCGACTAAATGTCCAACAGAACAATCATTCAAATTAAAAATCGGAGACAGAAATCTCTTTGCTGCAATTTTTACTTTATAAAACTATAAACCACATAAAGTCTTCTGCTGCAGTTTGGACTCATGTGCCTTGCTCAAAGGCAATGAAAAGTGCCTCTAATCTGCAGGTCACAGCCACTTTCCTTATAATATTAAAATATTATATCACAGTACATGATGGAATGTTTCATAAAATTAAAGTAAAATATACTGTATACAATTATGAAAATAAAAATCGGTTGTATATATGATTGGTAGGACATTTCCCAGTTGCTAATTTCTTCATAACAGAGGAGAGCACGCTCTCTGCAGCTTGCTTTTGTATACATTGGAGCACTGTGTGAAGCAATGAAGCAAACAGAGCTGCAGACACAGCTTGTTAAAAAATGACAAAAAAAAATAGAAGGGGGATGTAGGGTGATGCTTTTGGTCAATTTATCTGGACTGGTCAATATTTATATTCAACTTATCAACTTTGTATCAGTTAAGTTTCACAGTCGCTGTAGATTTTGAACTTCATACGAATGTCATATTAACCTGTGCAGGTTAACTTAGTATCAACAGACAATCAGTTGACGTTTAACTTTGTATCAGTTAGGGTTTGATACAAAGTTGACACAAACTGATATTAAGTTTAATAAAAACTGGACACTCCACAAAAACCTGGTAGGCTAAGTTGATGCTAAAGTGATACTAATGTGAATACTAATTTAGACACTCCAAATAAAGTGTCACCTATATTTAGTATAAGTGAAGTAATAGGGCAGAGTTTTGTGCAGACGTGTGTCTGTCGCTGCAGCAGTTTGACTGATTTGAGACAAACCTCCATGCAGTGTGGAGAAATCCTGCTCAGTCTGCCTGTGAGACAGAAACATGCAGGAGCAGTGAGCCCAGTGGGGCTCCAGAGAGCCTGTTAGCATGATGGTGTTGTCAGTCAGCTGTCACACCCCCCACAATGATATGCAGATGCTAATCCGTACCATGGGAGGCTAAACACCTCAGGACTAATGAATACTGGCTTGAATTTATTGAATTTTGCACAAGGAGTGGAAATAATTCTCATAAAGTACAGCTAGTCATGCCTTGTTGGGGGTTTTATGAGCTCTTGTGGTGACTGGGGAGCTAGTTAGTGTTTCCTCCTGTTTTTTTTTTGTTTTTTTTAATCCTTGCTTGTTCAACCCAGATAAAACCTTTCAGACAGAATCGATTTCCAAGCATGTCTGCACCTTCCACCTATTGCATCACTGTTGTAGCTGTGATCATGATGTTAAAAAAAAAAGAATAAAGGAAAATGTTACTACCAAAACTACACTACTGTTTCTTTTTGTTTCCTTTATGTTAAACTTCCGTCCTGACGGTGTCATCAGTGTTTTCATCATCACTGCAGTGTCGAGCTTTGTTCAAACTCACAGAACTTTATTGTAAATTGTAGTGGAGATCCCAAGGTTTCCAAAGATCCCAAATCTGTCCTGCTGAATTCCAGGGAAATGTGTATAAAATGATGCACAAGACATGTAGATCTTTTCTATTTGATGTAATGCTGCAGCCATAAAACAATGGAATCTTGGCTTTGAATATTTCACTCAATATAAGTGTGATGGAGCTTCAATGAAGCTGCAACCAGCAGATACACAATATGGATGGGACACTGTCCTACAATATGGAGACTAAGTCATTTTTTTGCTCTAACTTTGACACTTTCTTAAGGGGAAACTTAATGGGAAATCAAATGTTTCAGGGCTTAAGAGATAATTTAAATATTATATTTAAATATTAAATATTAAGCAGTTCTTTGTGATGTTCCATACTGAAGGAAACCAGAGAGAGGAGGGAGGCAGGAGATGTGACATTGGAGAGTCCAGCATTCCCTGAACGCAGCGCTCAATTGCAGTTTGATTCATCACTCCCTGTGTGGAGCAGATTTCCCAGCAGTGACCAAACTGACAGAATTTAATTTGGACAAACAGGTGAAATCAATGTTGTCTCAATTAGAGAGACGGACGCTCTGCTCTGCTGCTGCTGCACTTTGTGACTCAGGCTGATGCAGCTGCTGTGTTTTTACATGAAGCTTCTGCCTGGTGTGACTTTTAACAGATACTCTGAGGAAAAAAACAACAGAAGTTACTGTTCTGTGGGGAAAAAAATGACATTTATAACTGTTTGAAACTGGAGTTGGTAATCAGCTGATTGCAGAGGAGAACTTTAGTGGTTACATGCTGAGTGACAGAGCAAGAAAGTCAAGACAAGTCAAGAAAGAAAGATGAAAAGACTAAGAAAAATAATGGAATTAAAGGAATACTCCACCTGAAAATGAAAATTTTATCCTCATACCCTCCAGTCAGTTGAAACATTGCAGCAGCCTTCTCCAAAACCACAGAGGTGAGGCTGCTTCTTTTAGATGTCAAAAAAAAGGGCCAGAATATTACTTCAAACAAGTGCTGTGTAGCCAAACAATGGACCATGGGTCCCAAAGTCTAACATTTACCTTAATCTTAGATCTTCTTAGATAATCTTAGATTAACAATGAACCCAACAAAATTTTCAAGGAGCCATTCCTTTAAAAAGAAAAAAACAAAAAAAAACAACAAACAAAGGAGAAGTGAAAAAAGTTTGGTAAAGAAAGACTTAAGGGGAAAAGGAGGAGAAAAGCGCTGAGGAAGCTGCAGCAGCGCTCAGAGGGACAGACAGACAGGAAGTTCAGCTCGTCAGGTCGGACAGAAGCTGGAGAAACGCAGACTGAAAGAAGGAGTGGGAGGAAAAGAAAAGCACGTTTCCTTGAGAGATGTAATTCAATTTAACAGCCTCATCTGTCCGAGCTTATTGTCCCTGCCTCTGATCATCACGCTGCTCCAGCGTCAGTTCATCATGGCGGCTGTGACTCCTCAGGTCTCGGGAGTCTGACTGTACAGTCTGATCACACAGGACACGTCGACTCGGCTCTGAGCTGCAGGCTCAGCCGGCTGAAGGACTCCAGTTATTTTTAACCTGGGCCGCACTGTCCTCGATTTAGTGATCATACCAATGAATTCGGATCAAACTGTAGTCCTTCACCTCACAGAGCCGCATCCTCTGGCTCTGCCTCGCTTCTTATTGCAAAACTCCAATTCAAATCACTGTCTTTTACTTCAAAATGTTATTTCGCAAAATGTGCAACTGCTGTTAAAAAAAAGAAAAGAAAGAATGTGTTACTCTTCATATCTCCCAGTCCAAATATCACACTCAGGATAAATTCACAAAACTATTCTACCATCGTCCCCTGGTCTGTTTTCATCATGATTCTTTGTCGTTGACTCAGTGTGTGTGTCAGACTGAAGGAACTTAGATGAGAAATGAAGGAAAAGTTGATTTTCTCTGGGTGGAAGTCATCTCACTGTGTTTAAAAAATGTAAAATTGTCAAACTATAATTCAATTATATGAAGGAAATAAGTAAATAGGACAATTGCAAATAAATACATTTCAGTCAGACAACTCACAATTAAAGTTATAGAAAGCATGCACAGATATACGTATGTATAGCACAAATAATTAGTTTGGCGTCTAGGCTCTGACTATCTCACTCTCTGCGGCCTACTGAGCTTATACGAACAGAGCAGTGAGTGATAGGATATCCCCCCGCCCTTTGGAGGAATTTTCAGAGCCCACAGGTGGATGCAGAGGTGGAGGTGGGATGTTAACTGAGCAGCAGGCAATGAGCATGTGGTGCAGCAGCAGCAGGAGGCATGGCAGTGTGTTTGCAGCAGTGCAGAGCAGCAGAGCAGGCATAGATGCAAGGCATAAGCAGCTTAAATAGACCACCTCATTGCAGAGGGGCGTAGCATCAAGCAGATATCGCGTGAGCATGGGAGAGTATATGTGAATGCATATGTGAATGGCACATGTCTCAAGTTTTCTGCCTGAACTAGCTCTGCAGGCTACGCTCTATAAACAAAAAAGGGAAAAGAAAATGTTTGTTGAAATGCATCATGTTCCAACATGCAGCAGGACAAACGTCTCCATGTGGTGATGAGTTTCAGTCTGCTGTGTGTGGAGCATCAGAACCCGGTCTGGAAGCTGTAACCAGGAAAGATGTTCAGAAAAAATAACCAACAAAAGCCAAACGAAGTATGACGAGGTGTTTAGAGCAGAGCGGTCAGCGGGGTCAGAGGATCAGAGGACAGGGAAACACTTCTGATCCAAAAGAGTTTGTGGTGTAAAGGTTTTGTACGGTGTAAAATAAAACAGAGTGACACTGCCAACCAAAACTAATAGTGTGGAGTTTTGGGAAAACAGCCAAACATGGTCCCGGGTCGTTTCAGGAGAAGTTATATGGTCGGAACTATAACTGCTGAATACCGGCGGAAGGATACATATGTTCATCAGTTATAGTTCCTACCATCTAACTTCTCCTAAAACTCATTCTAAAAAAAAAAAAATTCCCATACGTGTATTTCAAATCACATGACACACTGTGTAAATAAGACTGAGCTGCTGTAAGGTTTATTTTTTCACTTTGACGGAGCTAGGCTAATGACTCCTGTAGACTTCAAGTCTGTATGTTGATGATTTTAATTTAACACAGTTGTGGAGATGTGGTCGTTGTGTCTGTTTTTATGATTTTCCACAGCCCACCAGTTATTGCACTTGCAACATAACTTGAAAGTGAAGTGATGTTAAGTAATATGAGTAATATAAGGAGTACAGACAAGAATAAAGTAACACAATCACACTGTTTTTAATGAGGAGCAATAAGTAATATTTCACATTTCCTCAACAGAGGGTAGGAAAAGTACTTCCATTTTTATTTTATTTGAGACATGCTAATAGTTCAGCTTATTATCTTCAACACAAAAATATCAGTATCAGCTTTACACAAACTGTCTCTCTCTCTCTCTCTCTCTCTCTCTCTACCACTCCCACAATCTCTCCTCCTCTCCTCTTTTGTTCCTGCCTCCTTCCTCCCTGAAACCTCTGCTGACACGTTTAAGTCCTTTAAGTTTTTATTTCTCCCAGAATTAAAAAAATGCAGGCTGGATTAACCTGATCCTCTGCGTTGGTCTGTGAGGCTGTTGGCTCAGCAGAGTTTTGTTCACACCTGCAGAGAAACCAGCCGGACGACCTGGAGCTTCCTGCTCAGATATCACACACACACACACACACACACCAGGGTTTTCGCTCAGGTCACTTCTGCTTTTTGTTTTCCTCCATGTTGTTCTGTTGTCATGTAGTTTGTGTCTCTGCCTTTTCCCCTCATTTGCTTTTGTTTGATTCTCTGATCTTTAAAGGCCTCTTGGGATTCACACCTTAACAAACAGTATTTTCTTTCTTTCTTTCTTTCTTTTTCTTTCTTTCTTTCTTTCTTTCTTTCTTTCTTTCTTTCTTTCTTTCTTTCTTTCTTTCTTTCTTTCTTTCTTTCTTTCTTTCTTTCTTTCTCTCTCTCTCTCTCTCTCTCTCTCTCTCTCTCATATCATTGTATTCCCTGACTGTTTTAATCAAATGACTTCTGTTTTGTCATCAGGCAAACCAATTAAAAATCACTATGAAAGGCAGAAATTAGGCAAAAAGATAAAAATATAAAACCAATTCAAAACAAGTATAAAAAAAGTAAAAAGTAAAAAAAAAAAAAAAGCATCAAAAAATAAACAACAAAAATTGAGCACTGTAGTAGTTCAGTCAGGCCATGAAGTCAAGCTAGCTGTCAAACCTAACCTCACTAGCTGCCAAACCCAGCCTGCTGCAAAAGCCAGTCCACATCAGCTGATGCTCAGCTGATTCCTTGCTAAGCATCCAATTGGCAAAGCTCAAACAGGGCGCCTTATTTAAGTTGCATTAGCCTGCCTGCCCGCCCTTGCTGCTTCCTCTGCAAGCCGCTTTGCAACCCACCTCCTCCCCAGCTCCTCCATTCATGCTACCTGACTTATTCAGTGTCACTCTATGGCACTGTTGCTTGCTCTGTTCTGTTCCCTATGGGGATTTTTCTGCTGTTGCTCTCCCTTCGTTGGGGCATTCCATGCGAGTGCATGAAGGCACTGAACTAAGAACAATAAGAAAAACAATAAAACAGGGTTTGGGAAAACAGTAAAAAAAAATATGCGACAATCATAAACATGTAAACAGTGACATCAGCTGCATTTTATTCTGCTGTCATGATTAAAATGAGACGACTCGCCCATCACAGATTAAGATCACCATCCAAGTCACATTACCTGACTTTTGTTTTGAAAACTTGGCAAATTTTTAAACTGTTGAATTCTGGCCAGACAAGATCACTGCATGGCAGATCTGTGGTGCAGAAACGTAAATCTTTTGCTTTTTTCACGGTTTTATTTGAGTTTTTGTTTCCATTGAAATGTCTTTTATTTCTTTGTGTTTTATTGTTTTTATCTTTTTTGTTTTTTGTTTTTTTTACCTGCTTTCTTCGAAAACCTGCTGTCTGTTCTATTTTACTGTTTGTGAAACACTTTGTAACATGGGTTTTGAAAAATAAAGATTATCATTATTATTTGCTGTCACTGAATTTTTGTATCACTTCACATACAGAGAGAACATTCTGATGTAAAGTATGAACCATCCTAAGTACCATCCAAAACCATCCAAAGCATGAACCAAAGCATGAGTGCTGTAGAATTTGAGTTTTGCAGAAGACTCATAAAGTTCAAATATTCAACATGAACAGATCTCTTTTATTAACTCAACTCAACTCAACTCAGCTTTATTTGTATAGCACTTTAAAAACAACCACAGCTGAAAACAAAGTGCTGTACAGAAGTGATAATAGAACAACAAAACTTAGAAAGAACAGTAGAAAGAATAAAAACAATCAAACA